>KL278146.1:2137-12729 GCA_000699545.1 Podiceps cristatus | reverse complement strand
CTGACAGGCACCATGAAATCTAATCCTTATAGTCTTTATCAGTATAGTAAAATGTTTCCATTTTTGTCAGACCCTTTGCCATATTGTTATGTAATTTCAGCATCAGAATATCAACATGCAAGAATAAACTTCTCAATAATAATCTTCATATTATCTATAGCTCCTAAGAGAGAGCCAGTCTCAGTTTTTTCAGGCTGAAATCTTCTTCTTACCTTAACACACATCTTTATCGTCACTGAATTACTGTGGCCTGATTAATGACATGGCTACTCTGGTGATGAGTCTCTAGGGCCTATCACTTACTGACAGACCCATCTAAGTTTCAAAGACAGCAGAAGTGCTAAAAGGATGTAAAAGCAGTAGCTGTACAGTGGCAAATTAGAAGCGCTGCCTTCCCTAAAGACGTGCACTGCAGCAAGTGTAGTCTGAGCCCATGATGTAGCTCACAGACTGCTTGGGAGGCTGCTGGCTCCACAGACCTCAAAAAAAAAACCCCAAAAACCCCCAAAACCCAAACACAAAAACCAAACAACAGAAAAAAACCCAACCAAACAAACCAAAAACCCCTCAAAACAACAGAAACCCACCACCAAATAAAGCTAGGTTAGAAATTAAACAGATCTTGATTATCAATACCTAGAATTTTTTGAGAGGACTTTCAAGAGCTTTGTCTTCCAGAGCTCCATTTCATCAATTTGAATAGCTTCTTTCTCACATAACCAATTTCAGTTGTACTACAGAAATCTCCAAAGTGCAACAAAAGCCCAACATGTACAAAGGCTTTCTCCAGTTATTTGCCCTATCTTTTTTGTTCATACTACAGCAAACGAGTGAAAAAACAGCCTCTCCAAAACTGACAGATCCTCTCTACAGCAACAGAAAACATGAACCAGGAGCTGCTAATGCAGACTCACCAAATTTTTACATTTGCATTGGAGAGGATAAAAATGGCATTATCATTATTATATTCTTAAAATACTACAAAAGAAAGCAGATTCTTGACTATATATGTAAATTAGTGTCATCTAGCTTAATAGCTTATAAATACGAGTTAAACCTCAGAAATTCATTTTCTATTAGAGGTCTTTGACATTAAACATTATGTTCATTTTCAAAGAATTATTCATTCTGTACTACAGATGAAAATTCATTCTGGACAACAACCAAAAGGCATTGGCTCTTGTAAAACAAAATTTCATACGAAGCGTATTTTCTCACCTCTAAGCAACAGTCATTTTGCCAATTCTGTAATAGTTTCTTCATGGCTAGGGCCAAAGATACTATAACCTGGTCATAGCACTTTAGAAATGCATTGGTGCAACTGTGAGCAGTGCAATCCAATGTATTAAGACAGTTTTAGAGAAGCTTCCAAGATGCAATAATTACTTCACATGGACATTGAGATACGATACCATGAAAAATCGGTAACAATATCTTCAGCAATTAGACAGACTTTACCCATAAGCCATAGGATGAATTCTGCTATTTTCAACATTAGCACTTCACTTCAAAACCAAAAAGAAGTCTAAACATTAGCCATAAATCCTGCAATTGTCATTTCTGAAGTAGGAGGGCCTGCATTAATACGTTCCATCTCGGTAACCTGTGGGAACTGAGGGCTAGAGGATGCTTCTCCTGCTTCCAACTGGAATGTCTTGGTGAGGGCAGCAGAAATGCAACCCTCCCAAGTGAGAACTGAACATACTGTCCATGTGCCATGCACATGGTCTGGGCAGGCACTGCACATCTAATGTTGTCACACATTACACATGCTCCACATGTAGTGATCAACTGTGTAGTTCGTTCTCGATAAACTGTTTCCACACGCGGTGTGGTTTCTCAGCACGTGCACTGCAGGAATACCTAGGGTTTTCACCAGGGAGCAGCCCAGGGGAAGCTCAGTACAGCAGTTCTACTGCCCAGCCTACAGAAATATTAGGCAAACGGTGAATCCACCCAGACAAAATCAACAGCCTGGGGAGAGTCCAAGGCAAAATCAATGCGCATACATCTAGAAGCGAGACCGAAAGTCCTGACAATTCTCTGAGGGAACCAACTACCCATTAGACTAGTTTCACATTCACCTCCTGCCCTGACCTATTTATGCACTTTTCACACTTCTCTGACAAAGGACTCTGAAGAAACTGTTCACTCAGATACATACCTAGTAGACGAAGCTCGTCAGATGAGTGTGACCCTTAAATATATTACAGCTTGCTAATTACAATGATAATCCAAAAATGAAAGACCTGGGTCTAATATTCTTCAGAAGGTTCATAGCCATATAAGCAGTCTGTCGGGGGGTGCTCTGGTCATCCCAGGCAGCCTGAGATGGCAAAAACCATCTTCCCTCCTGAAGCTATGGCATTGTATGGAAAAGATTTTGAGAATCAACGGGGTCCAAAAATACCAGAAAGGGAACAAAGCTCAGCTGGGAAACTACAACCTTGACTCTATTCCATACTCCCAAGCTAATTATGCATTTATTCAAATAATGTCTCTCTATGTTGTCTCTTTGAGCCTACAATCATGAGTTTATGAGGCCAAGTAATTAATTTTCAATTCAATTTCATTTCATTTAAACTTAAGATACAAAAAATTGAGTGCCACAAAAATATATACCTGAACGTACCCCAAAGCCAAAACAACCTGTAAATGCTTAGAGCTTTGCAAAGTAGTTTTCTGAATCAAATCATATACCTTGCAGATGACATTTTACTACACTACAAAAAGGCGAACTGTAGTTTACAGCAGGAAATGCTACATTTACTCCCATCTCATGATTTTCACATCAGAATATAATAATCTTGTATTTTAAAATACTATCAGAATTATACTTGTATAATTTAATAGTTTAGTAGCACAGACCCTCTTGCCAGAAGGAAAATTTAATGATGATTTTTAATATAACACCTACACAGTAAGGGCCTGATTCTTTCTTCATGTTACTTCACCATATATTAACTCAGTGTCATAGCCAAACTCATAATTTACAGTATTGTGAGAAGAAAATCTCATAGGAGAGGTCACTCAAGTGTGACTCCTTCTTTTATTATGCTAATGTAGAGGTTAGGTTTGTTGGTTTGATTTTGTGGTTTGTTGTGTCGTGTGTGTGTGTGTCCCACCCCAAAGAAACAAAATCCATTACAAATTTTCTCACTTTTAATATAGAAAATGGTACTGGAAAGAAACTAAGGAAGTCATCCAGTCCGTGTTGTAACAGCAGTGTAATGCAAACCCCATTCTTTACTGATGGCTTCCCAGCCACGCTCAAAAACATCCTGTGATAGAAAAGTCACAGATCCCACAATAATTTATTTCAGTGATTGACTGTCCTTACACTTCCAGTCCTTCATCTAAACCAAATTTCTCAAGACAGAATTCCCAAGTACTGTCATCTGCCAGGACAGCAGACCTTGATAATGACTTAACGTAACCACAAATAAAGAAAATTCAGGGGAAAACCAAAAGGTTAAAAAAAAAAAAAAAAAATAAAAAAGGGGGTGGAGAGGGCTGAAAAATCCCAAACCATCACCAGACTAAGACCCATTAAATATTTATTACAGATTTACTCATTTCTGGGAATGCCTAACCGTGCCAGAACTCTTCTGATTTTGTTCTCTTATGCATCTAATTCCTTTATACTGCAAATTTGTGGGGGTCAATGTGATCAAGACTTCTGTCAAAAAATTACAACTAGCATTCTAAAAGCACACTGAATTTATTGCAGTTCAAAACTTTCTGCAGACAAAACCCACAATTTACCATTTCCCTTTGTATCCCTCTCTTTATCAAAAAGTGGGGGGTGGTGGTGTGTGTGGAAATAATGTCTCAAAATTTTTCATGGAAAGACAAACTTTTAAATTTCAGACATTTCTCTTCATCATAAGCAGTTCATCCAATTCAAATGAAGTTGCATTGAGCATCCACATGAATTACTTGCTTATTTCTCAAATATACCATTTCCTGGATGAGTTTTCAATTATATTTTTAAATGAAGCATCTCTGTCTCCAGCTAATTCTGCTTTTAGCTATTAGAAGTCAGATACATAGCTGAAGTACACATGCCTTGCTTAATTATTATTAGTTTCCTATATCAAAATGTAAGTAACTTAAACACCGACATGCAAATTCACTGACAGAAATCAAAAAGCATATATTCAAAAGCAGAGATTTATGAATTTAAATGCCTGCTTTCACAAGCAGTTATGAGAACCTAATTTTTACTTTTTACTCATAAAACCAAAAATCATTTCAGGACCTCATCAAGCTCTAAACATTCCACCCTTCTCCCCAAATCTAGATAAACTTTCTGCGCTCCTTTGGAGCTATAAATAAAATTCTGTTTGCCTTCGCCTTCTTGAAATCTTCCCAAAGTGTGCCTTATTGTTAAATTTATACAACCGCCTTATTCCCACAAGCAAATTTTCATTGCCCTACAAGCAAGGTTGCCTACAAGCAAATTTTCATTGAAAAGTGTTTAAGCCCTTGCAAGTTTAGGATCTGATGCAATCCTGGTTCTCATGGATATCTCAAATAGTTATCCTGTTGCTGGCAATTTTACAAGCTTCTGGAGAAAGGACAGAGGATTACTGGTGCAGGGACTGTGTTATTTAAGTTTCCTCAGAAAACAGAGTAGGTTTGAACTACATTAAAGGGGCTGTGCAGAGAGGCTTTCATGCCTGTGGCTCAACTGTACCTGTTACAGTAGAAATACGCATTTCAGTTTAACAACTGGTATTTATGATTCTGGAAACACCATTAGCTACTATGGTGATGCAAATTGATTTCATAGTAATTTTAAAACAAACTTTTAACTCCATAGGATTTTGTACGTGACTGTAGGCATCTATTTACAATCTCCCCTCCTGCAGCTATTTAAACAACTGTACATTGTAATTTAGCAGCCAAAAGTATCAAAACCAAGAAAGGACACTGTTTTCACATTTATTTAAGTCCTTCTGGCTCGCATGAAGGTTGCTAGCTTTTTGTTATTCTCTTGAGAGTTCAGCCAGAGATGCTCAAAATGAGACTGAAGGACAGTGTACAGTCATTTCCGCCCTGCCGTCCCCCCCCCCCCCCGGTAGTAGCTACCCTGCTCTTTTCATACACCTGCTTTACATCGTCAGTATATCCTGTCAATTATTCAAATAGATTGCATGAGCAATTTCTCAGCATTGCATCTCATGAATATATAATCCATCCAAAAAATTAACATGCAGCAGTTAACAGATGCTTACATGAAAAGTCTATCAGAAAAGTAAACCGTTTTCCTTCACATTTTCATTGTATCTTCTCACCACCTATGCGATTTTAATGCCTCAATAGCCACCTTAGAAAGCACAGAACACTATAGCTACCCTATCAAATCAGACTTTCAGTTTTATCATTTGTATTGGTCTTTGGATTCCCCTTTTCAGCCTCTTTTCCTGACCTCTTGCATTTTTTTTCCTCATTTTCTGCTTGCCTGACCATATGAGGAAAAATGGATAGTTATTCATAGCTGCTACAGGGCCTTCTTCATATATCTTTTGACTTTACCTCTTCTTTTTAGGGACATACAAAATATAATTCATATTTAAAAACTAACTGCTCCCAGCACTTGAAAATTTCACCCAAGAGAACAGTCAGAAATACGAAGCCTGAGGGAAACGCTATGTTGGAGGATTGCAGCTATAATTAAGACAAAACTTCCAAAAATAGTTCCGTAATGAAAAATTCCATTGATTTTCAGGAAGACCCCGAATTCCAGATCCCATTTTCAACAATTATTCAGAAAAAATTAAGAATTCTATATGTATTCTAAAATAAAACAGACCCACATAGTTCCAGTCTTTTAAGTAAGTACCAGCACTTTGAACAACCTCTGGAGTGGTAGGAAGGGACAAGGGTGAACACACAGCAGTCGTACAATATCGTCTCACAGCTCATGTGACACTAAGTTTGGATGCTCAGAGAACAGGGGGAAGCCAAAAGCATAATTTTGTCTTTATCTTAAAGCCCAGGACTGCATAGGTGAACTCGGTGTATTTGTGAATGTGTCTCCTTCTGTCTACTCCCTATGCATCATCACCTTTAGATGTCTAAAAGATTTCAGCTAATGTTACAGATGATGGTTCATTGCCTACCAGCTGGTTATTATTATCAGCTTCTAGCCCAATTCTGAATAAAAGTGAGCGCATTAGTTCTGACCTAAGAGGAACTAAATGGCTCAGTTTGAGTTTATTGCAAACACCAACTTCTTTCACTATGGAATAACACAATTGAGATCAGCTGAAACAATTACAGGAGCTCTCTAGTTTACTGGAGTAAGACTGACAACAAACCATTCAGAATTTCAAATATCTGAAAACAACTTAATATTCTTGATTTATCTTCCAGGGTTTAAATGCAGTCTCCTATCCCCTTCTCTTCCTCCATCTTTTCAGGGAATGCAGGTAAGGCTGAAAGAGCGTAGGTTTGGGAGTTAGAGGCAGACAGACAGACTGAATGAGGAGGTTTAATAATTAAACTTGTATATTAAGTAAAAAATTTTGAGGTTATGTTAGAAAAAATTCTGGTTTTATTTACAGATATGTATATTAGATGACAAATAAATATATCCATCACCCATGTTCTATGCTAATGATCTGAATTTATTAAATGGGGAGCCATGTCATGCAGTCTGGAGCTAAGCAACAAACACTACTGATCATTCTCTTTTGCATCACACAGCTCTCTCTTTGCAGACCATCTTCCTCTCAAACTTCCGGCCATTGCCATTGTTGCAACACATTATGACACCTCTTTAACACTGGTTTGTTAACTGAGGGTGTTTTAGTCACAGCCCAACTATTCATCTCAAAGGGAAAAGGATTTGATTAACAGAAGAAGATTTTGTAATTAGATCAACAAAACTGAAGGGAGGCTCTTTGTCTAAAACATATTAAAGCTAACTACCTAATCTTCAGTGCAAACAGTTTAACCAACGTAACTCTAAAAGCAAAATGCACCTGATATTTTGGCTAAAAGACATGTCTCCCTCTACGGTGTCAGAACTCAACCAATGTATTGACCAACTGCATAAAGAGAATTATGCAACCTCATCAATGAGTTGATAGCACACGATGTAATAATTTATGCATAATAATCAACTGCACAGTAATACAGCAAACTAACATTCATTTCAGTAAACAAACACCTAGTTGACAAACCAACTATGTTAGATGATCTCTATTTAAAAATAAAATAAAAATAACTGCACAAAACCTGCCTAGCAGCCCTTTTACGTTCATTGGAAAGGGAGTTACTTTATTTGTAAAAGAATAGCCACGCATCCTTCAAGACAGTAATCTGTGAACACAACTCCTCCACAGCAAGCATGGACGAGGATAAATAGAGGTGCATCACAAATATTGTATGATTAACACTAGTGCCTAAAGGCCTCTATTAGGACTAGGACCTGGTTGTATTAACTGGATGAGATTTTTTATTACGAGAGATGGCTGCATTACTGGGGATTTGACAATATCATGTTTATTCTGGAAATATTATACCTCTGTCCAGAAAATGCTAAGAAGCTGAGAGCCTTTTTGATCCTACTTTTGTAAACATGCACCACATGTTAAGATTTCCACCTCCGTATTTCTAATTAGGAGAGTTTTGTAAAAAGCTGCTCATAAAACAAGTAAAGGGAAGTGAAAAGGAAAACAGTGTTTTCCCCAGTCCCCTACAATATTAATCTATTCCTGAAAATACCATCCAGTTACAGAAGCAGTATAGACTGGATAGATTTCCTGGGACAAACCAAGTCGTGCATAAGCACAGTTTTTGAGGACAGTTTTTTACTGCAAGTGAACAAAACTTTAAAGCCCCAATAGCACAGAATCACTTAGGTTTGAAGGGACTTCTTGAGATCATTTAGTCCAATCCCCCTGCTCCGCAGGATCAGCTAGAGCAGGTTGTCCAGGACCATGTCCAGAGGGGGACTGAGTATTTCCAAGAATGGCTGGAGCCAAATCTTAGTGTATGGTTGGCTCCCTATGCCTTTTCAGGAATGATTGACATATTTTCCTCATGTGACAGTCAGCTGTTTGGTGCTATTGTTTCTGTTTCTGTCAGCTCAGACTAACAACTCTGCAGCAGTTTACTCTATTCTGCTATCTTCCCATCAGAAGGGCTGATTAATTATTTTTAAGTCACCCCTTGGAATTTTTGCAAAAGTCTAAACCTTCAAAATCTCCAGGCAAACAACTGGAATAGTCTATACCTTTAAAATATAAGAATATAATATTCTCTGGCCATGACTTTCTGTTATCTAGTACAGGAACAGTGTCCTAGGGTGACAAATAAAAGACAGACTGAGCTAGCTAAAATGCCACAGTAGTTTCTTCCTGTTGCCAATTCATATCTAAAAGCTGAGGGAAAAATACACTTACAGTGACAGCTCTGAAAAAAGTCAATGTGTGACAGTAATCAGTTCTCTTCTGTCAGTTGGGTTCAGGAATAAGAAAAAGTTTTGTAGGCTATGTGCCAACATTGTCAAGGAGTAAGAACAATGGCACAAAGTAGTAATTGTCTACTTCCCTCAGAAATAAAGACTATGGGCTTTCAGCGAAGAGGACAGCTGGCTACCTGAAACGAGGAAGTTTCTGGTAGATTGTGACTAAATCAAGAGGTAACAGCTGGCTCAAAAGAGGGGCTCTGAAATGGTGAGAAGCAGCAATAGAAGAGCCCAAGTCCTTACAAGGGGGGTTGGTTGTGCTGAGTTTTTGCAGGATGATGGAGCCAGACAATAGAGAGTGACTAAGAGAAAGAGAGAAAGAATCAAATATTGTGTTCAGTTTTGGGCCCCTCACTACAAGAAAGACACTGAGGTGCTGGAGCATGTCCAGAGAAGGGCAATGGAGCTGGTGAAGAGTCTGGAGAACAAGTGCTGTGAGGAGCAGCTGAGGGAGCTGGGGCTGTTTAGCCTGGAGAAAAGGAGGCTGAGGGGAGACCTTATCGCTCTCTACAGCTACCAGGAAGGAGGCTGTAGTGAGGTGGGTCTGGGTCTCTTCTCCCAAGTAACAGGCGATAGGACAAGAGGAAACAGCCTCAAGTTATGCCAGGGGAGGTTTAAATTTGCTATTAGGAAACGTTTCTTCCCTGAAAGGATTGTCAAGGCACAGAACAGGCTGCCCAGGGAAGTGGTTGAGTCACCATCCCGGGAGGTATTTAAAAGATGGGTAGATGTGGTGCTTAGGGACATGGTTGAGTGGTGGACATGGCAGTGCTGGGTTAATGGTTGGATTTCATGATCTTAAAGGTCTTTTCCAACCTAAACAATTCTATGAAATTACAAGATGAGAAGCAGAGGGCTTCACATCAACTACAGGATGTGATAAAAATATAAGCAAGAAACAGTATGTGTGTAATCTCAGTGCTATCTGCTGGAGCAAGGGGCAGATGAGTGGCAGCGTCTATGATGGAAAAATGGTGGTTCAGAGCCATAACACATCAGGGAACAAAAACCAAATGTAAAGATGAGACTGAGCAACAAATATCCCCGCCTCTAATGAGTGAAAAACGTCTCCTCTCTCTTCTGTCACAGAGCTCTTCCCCCTGACAACTAACAAGAGCAGAGAATCTGAAATTAGAGAGTGGAAAACCTGTTATGAACTTCTGGAGTGCTGACATCACTGACAGAAAATGGTAATTTCCTTTCTCTGAACAGTACTAGCTGAAGGTGTCTCTGTCCTTTTCCTTCACAACAAAAGCAAACAACCTCAACAACAATGAAGAAGCTGTTCTGAAAATCAGAAACAGGAAAGGGGAAACTATATCTATTAAATTAAAGGACTTAGAGCAGAATAGTCAAGGGGGCAAAAGTAATGAGTTTAAAAAAAAAAAAAATTAAAAATTAAATAAGTAAGGGAGAGAACAGAAAAGATACAGAGAGAAAAGACTGCACGCTGCCAGGGAAAAGGAAGGTATCAGAAGAGTTAAAGATGGGAGGATGGGAGATGGTGTGAGACAGTCAAACAGAACATCTGTAAGCAAGTAATGTCTGAGCATCTTCTCCAGAATCTATGAAGAAGATACAAAAATGTAGTATCACAGGGATGAGTTAACATAAACCTTGGTGGTGACAAGGTTTAAGTAACCACTGCACATAAAACCAGGAAACGAAACAAGGGATAGACAGAATGAAGAGAGGCTGTGATGTTCAGGATGTGTTCAAGGGAAGACATCAGAGAGGTTAGATGACAAATTTGAGCATATTAATAACTGAAATAGGTGGCCACGTTACATGACTGGTAGTGGCTGTGTGTGCTATGCCTGGGCGTGTCCAGAGAGTCAGGAGCTGCCCTGTGATCAGTTGTACCCTTTGTTAGTGTTTTCTGTTCAGAAAAAAAAAAAAAAAAAAAACAAACAAAAAACAAAAAAACAAAAAACAAACACAAACCAAAACAACACACACACACAGTCTGGATGAGGTCACACTTGCTTTAAAAAACTAAGGGATTTTAGATACAAGCCGTGCCCTACTGAGTGCCCACGGGGCCAGCAAACAGGCTTTGACCAACTTTAATTACTGGCCTAAATGCAATCTGAGAGACAGCTAGGTAGAG
>JMFS01092970.1:0-22599 GCA_000699545.1 Podiceps cristatus | reverse complement strand
AAAAGAAAACAACAAGGCAACCAAGAAGTGAACATGAACAGAACATGAACCGAAGAGAAAATAAAGGAGGGCAATGGCTGACCCTCACTTATACCGGCCATGCCGTCTATGGCATGGAACACTCTCTCTGGCCAGTTCAGATCAACTATCCTGGCTGTGCCCCTCCCAGGTGTTTGCACCTGCACATCAGCAAAGCTTGGGAAACTGCAAAATGTCCTTGATCGTTCAGCAGCAACCAACACCAGCAGCGTGCTGTCACCATGTTTCACACACTAAATCCAAAACACAGGAGCTGCTGAAGAAAAAACTAGCTCCGTCCTGGCTGAAACCAGAACACTGATGTGATTATTCTAGAACATCTACAGAAAAACCCTTATTTGAACATGTTATAGCAAAATATATAGAGCAAGATCTGAAAATGTGTTCTTCAAATGATGTAAACTCTCAGCAACCCATAACTGTTTTTATCTGTCACAACAGCTGAAAGTAGAATCAGCCAGAAAGGCAACACAAGACCCAGATGCCACTGCTAGAAAAAAAATTAAAGCATATCATCTGTGTCTTGTGCCTGCCAAACTCAACTCTTTAGCAGTGACCAGCTCAGTCTTGGAATAGAAAGAGGGCTATAGAGATTAGTGAGCCTTATAATGTTCTTTCTTATGGATCGCTACATAAAGAGATGACTCAAAGCCTTTAATATTGTTTGCTAATGTTGAAAAGAGACAGTGTGTCTAAAAAAATCCATCCTTTTTACTTTTACATACATTGTGCCTGTGCATGCCAGGTAGGATTCAGGTATAGATTTAGAATTTCATGTTACATATGATCATGCTCACTGAAAAATGTTCAGTGTTGTTACTTTCTCTACCTCAAAAACTTTTCTACCACAGAATATGAACAAAACTAAAGAGAAATGCAGATGCATATTTTGCAATGTGTTTTCATCTATAAGTAGCAAGTTATTTTTTTTTCCTCTGATTCATCCATTCCATATGATTTCCCATGCAGGATCAGCAGCAACATCTGTGGTTAAGGTTGCATACATGTTCTCATTCCAATAACCATTTTTCAGTGGCTTCTAATCTTATGCAATGTTTACCTTTTCTTTTTAAAATATACCAAGCTTCTGCCCTGTTTGTAAGGAAATTGCCTCATGGGTGTTGGAGAAGTAGTTGTTCAGCCATCTTTGAGAAGGAAGAATAATTTTCTCATATGTTAAAATAAGTGGGTTTTTTAAAAAAATACAGCAGATATTTGTTTTGAAAAAAATGTTTACTTTTAGTAATATACCTCCATAAAGTTGCGTAATGTTAAAGAAAACAGTGAAAAAAATGTTTGACTGAATTTTTATGAGACTAGGAAAATAGCATTTGATTGATGAAGAATGAATTGTAATAAAGTTCATAAATTCTGTTATTGTGTCTATCATCTCAGCTGTATTGTGGAAAATATACTGAAGATATTAATGGGTGGAGGCAAAAGTCATATTTTTAGACCCGTGTATTTTTCAGCTGTCAGTAAATTCATCAAGCTCTCAAAAGGTGATGTAATTTACTCTTATTTCAGGCAGCTATCATCCATATGAGGGATTCTGCAGCCAGGAAGACATAAATAGTATTCCTTGTTTTCTTTAACAACAGAGATACCCACAGCCACTAAAAGATATAGGCTGATGAAGACAGAAATAGCTGTCAGGCAAAAACAACAACAACAAAAATGAAACCAAACCCACCAAATCCAAAGCAGTACACTGTAATTATCTCATGAATTATATGTAAACCTAAGATTATCAGAATATTATTCTGTAATGCAATTTAATTTAAGATTATATGCCAAAATTTCTTGGACTATTAGTTTAACTGTGATATTTTATGAATCCTGATAATCAGGACAGTCTCTTGATCCATTTTATTGAAAAGTTTTCTAAATTGCAAAAACTTTCAAAAGGACTTAGAAACCTTATTTCAGCATTACATTACCTTGGCTAAAAAGACATTCATTTGACAGTGATAGTAGACTTCTCCATTGAGCCAGTGTGAGAAAGCAGACAATATTCAAAAGACCACTTAAGAAGATAAATGTCAGTTATAGACAACTTTGCTGTTTAATTACCATTTTTATCCACACATGGTGCAGGAGCTGTCTGCTTCATATAAAAATGCACATTTAGAGATTTCAGTTCAGCAGTCAGCTGCAGTAAACTCAAGTATAGGAATGCATTTGTCCAGCCCAAAGTCAACTAAAAACACTTGTGCAGAAAAAGGAAGGGCAGAGCTCCTGAGGATGGGGGTCACCTGTTCTGAGGTGGAGGCACGGTCCCAGGTCTAATGGGAATGTGCCTGCCAGATCACAAGCCACCTTTGTGCCTGGCAGCAAAGCAGTCATTCTTCCACTGGCTGCTAAAACCAGACAGCATTTTTTCTTGTTAGTTCAAGAGTTGTGGTCAAATGCTCCTGTTAAAAAAATAAACACCTCCCCCCTCTTCCAACCAAATAGCCTCTCTTGGCTTTTTCAGGAAAGATTTTTTCCTAGATTTTTGGCAGTGTACCTATCAAAAAACATAAATATGAAGAAAGTTTTCATAAGCGTGGAACCAGAAGTCCAAGAAATACATTATTGATAATGAAGACCATAGTATTCAGAGCATTTTGGAAACATCATTTCGTTATATTAGCTCTATTTAAAATAATATTTCGGTCCTTTAAATAAAACTTGAGTCCTTGCTTGAAATATCTCTATCATATTCATTTCCTAAACCACTTTGCTCTATGCCTGTACATTCTTAAAAGAGGATTTTCTCCCAGAAATTTAATATTGAAACCATTATTTAGTTAATCCTATATATATTGCTATATATGGAATATATTTTTCAGAAGAGAAGTAGAGCCAAAGTACTTCAGTAACTTGTCCAAGGCCTCAGAAAGATTCTGTGCTTGCCACAATGACAGAAACATTGTTATTTTTTTTTTTTAGACAGTGCATATACAAATAATATGAGAAGAAAATGAACTCCAGGACCCAACAGTATTTTAGAAGATGCATCTCTACTTCTTACAACAAATGGAGGCTTGAGATGGGGCTTTTTTTTCTTTTTAATGGCTCTATAGCCACAGGTCTGCTTGTTTGTTGCTGTAAAATGTGTTTTTAATGAAAGACAAAGAATAACCATCAGCATATCCATTTTCATACCTTATATTCAGAACAGTACTCCACAGACACTTCAGTGACTTCTTCTCTGGGTGGTCCATTTGTTAGTGGTCTCCAGAAGTGCAATTTGTAGGATTCTTTAATGTCTTGAGAGACTCTCAGACTCTGTAATGGTTATGTTATATATGTTTTGCAAGACAAACAGATCAACAGCATATATGAAATTTACTACCACTTTTCGCAGTTTTGGACCCTAATTCTTCACTTTGTTCTTGGATTATAAAAAAATCAAGTTCAGCATCCAAACTTTTGTGTGGTGTCATGAGATTATTAATCTTTAAATGGTGTCTTTTAAATTATTTCAGTGGGAAATCAAGAAAGCAGGCAGTGTAATAGTTCACGTGTTATTTATTTAGAAATTAAGTTTAACTTCTTTTTCAATGTTCAGATATTTAAAACTCTAACAGTAAAATGTTTTCACAATGGAAGTTAACTTGATTTTTTTTCCAGCGGATACTGTATTCATTAAAAAAAAATATTCTCATCACAAAACTACTGTGCATTTGAAATGCTAATGTATGAAGGGCTGAGGCATTTAATTTGTAGCCTTTCTCAGTAGATGCAGCCCTGATCTGGAGTTTACAGAACACTGTTTCTCTTTGCCCTGAGGGACTTGAATAAGAGCTGGCGTTATCGCACAAGAATGTTTTTTTGCAGCAAGGTGTTTCCATTTGGCCTGTTCACTCCAGACCATGCAGGATGATTCAGAGGACCTTGAGATGTTGCTTACTCATGGCTGATCTGTAATCAGAAACAATATGACAATGTCAGCTGTGCCAGACTTTTAAAAATACTTCAGAAAATGCTGTACATGTTCATTTTCTCTCACAGAACACCTTAATAACAGTGTCCTTCTAAATTCTAATTGCAAAGTAAGTATACAGCTGTCTGGAAAAACAAATAACAGTGTGAAATGCAGAATAGGAATCGGAAAAAGTTACTAATTATTTGCAGCAGAAGTGATGTATGCTTGCTTTGTAGAACATGCTGTATATTCACTATCTAAACATCAGACATCTTGTAACCCAAGACACTTCTTGTTTCTGCCCTAGCCTATATTTCTGTGTTTTTATGAATAGATTTGGTGTGGTTTCTCCCCCTACTCTCCCCCCAGCTATGGAAATATAGCTTTAACAATGTAAATTGTTACTGGCTGAGCATGGCTAGTCTGGGCTGATATCAATAAAGCCAAGAGAGGTGTAAGCTTCCAGCATTCATCTTAGTGGTCTGAGAAGTTAGCAGTTTAAAAACCATGACCTTCTGTTTCCTCACAAACGCAATGCAATACATGGCCCAGTATTACTCCAGTGTTTTTTTCTGAAATGATGATTAAATTCATGTTAGACACTGCAGGAATTTGTTAATAACAAAAAACCCCAGAGTGCTTGATGTTTCTTTATCAATTTGTCTCTCCATTCTTCACAGTCTCGGTTCCCAGTGCTGACATATCCTGATCCCATTTATTTATTAAATATGCCCAATTGTTATAACCGAAATATCTGCCTGAATTTTCCCATCTCTCCCTGAAGTACTGACATTCATGCTCTACTTCCCCTATATGAGTTCCTTAAACGGGAGATAAAGATTCCATTTTAAGTATCAGTATCTATTACTGTTCTGACCTTGGCATTGTAAGTCACTAAGTCTTTCTTAAGTTTTGTGAAAAAATGTATGCATTTCTGGACACAGTGCTTCTGTGTATATAAAACCACAATGTAGGTGAATAAGCAACCTAGCTTTCACTGAATTAACACAGTTAACATCTCCTAAACCTCTGACTAAGGGATGTCTATCCAGTGACTTGGCTTCAAGCAAGGACCTGATACCCATTTTCCTCGAATGAGAAGAGGAGCCAAGTAACATTTTTGAACTGGAAGTCCCGGGGGTTGGCAGCAATTAGAGCAAAAGGAAAGGATATAACTTCATCCCTTCAGGATGCCCAGTTGCCTAGCATCAATATCAAATAAACCATTCAGACAAGTACAATGATAGAAATATCTCATTTTCTCATTAGTTTTCTTGGCCTCTTTGATTTCCTGTCTCATTTCGTGTTTATTATTCACAGTCTTAATGTATTTTTAAGATAGATCTTAGGTAATATTAAAGAAGTGGTTAATTTGTCCATTTTTAATTTTATTGACTTTGGCAATAATTTTTCAATGGAAGATGGCAAAGGACTTTTTGAAAATCTTTGCAAAGCTTTTTGAGAGCTGAACATGACAGCCTTTTCACTCAGAGAAATGGGACAACTGTGCCTTTCACTTTGCCTTCTAACTACAACACTAACTTTTTGAAGGAAATATCTAGGTTCATGGATCTTCTGTCAGCTTTAGAGATAGGATTTAAACTCAGTTTTCTACTTTTAGTAGCCTGCTTCCACTGGGTTGTAAAGTTTGCTTCATGTTTCTCAGGTTCTCCAGTGGGAGCTGTTTAATTTAGACATGTAACTAACATCCAGTAAGACAGAGGAAGGGAAAGAAAGGGATGTGTTTGAGGGGGGAAAGGAACTCTACTCTCTGATGTTTAGGACATTTACTTGTAATAGAGTAGAGAGAGTTTCCAGTGCTTACTATGACAATATGTGATTATTTTGTGCTACATATAAATTGCTCAAACAGGAAAGATGGAGGGTACCATTTCATCGTTAATTATCATGAAACTGCAGACTGAAAGGGACACACACTTCAGAAGAACAATAATTTAGTAGTTAAAATATTCTCTTGGTCACCTGGAATTAAACCCTGCTCTAAACAATGTAAAGGATATTCTCTGACTTTTCTATTTCTGACTGTGAGGTTTTTGTCCTGAACAAGTGTGCCCTGATACTTTTTATTGAGCTATACAGAAAAAACATCTAATTTAAAAATCTTCTTAAGAATATTTGAGACAGCTGCTAAAGGGTTGGTTGCAAATTATACACCTTATGTAAGGATGTTTTCTGTTTTTCTTAGTTACACTCCTTCACTGACGTCAACTACATATCATTTAAATTAGATGAGTGAAATAAATGAACACAATGTAAACTATTTCTGTACTAGCAGGAAATATTTATAAAGGTGAGATATTGTTATGATATGTCACCTTTAATCTTAAAGAACTAATTGTATATGAAACAATCACTGAAGGGAATAAACTCTTCTCCATTTCTGTTGTGGGTAGGACATAAAATAGTAAGTTTAAACTCTAGCAAGGGAAATGTAGGCTTGGCATTAGAGAAAAAACATTAGAGATGCAAAAGAGTTATATGCTGGAATATATTGCTGGGAAAGTTGTGTATGTCCACCACAGTAGAGTTTTTGGTTTGATAGACTTTTGTCAGGATCTTTTTCTGTGCAGTTGATACTGTCTGGGAAAGGAGAATAGACAAGAAGACCTTGTGAGGTCTTTTCTAGTTCTGTTTTAACATGACTCTATGAAAAGCAGTGAACATTGAGGTGGGTAGTAACGATTGAAGAGAAGACCAGTTCAGAGCTTCTCCTTTCAGCACAGAAAAGAAAGACCATTTTCTGTAAGATGGCATGGAAAAACTCTACCTTAAAAAGAAAGTGCTAGATATTTTAAATATAAATACTTTAATTCTTAAATATCAGTATTATCAATTGGGGGCAGGGATTAAGTTATGTATGAAATATATTCTTTCTAGTGAAGTTCATAGAACTACTGGTTGGAACTGCACCTGAAGGTTGAAAAGCTAAAATAACATTTCAAAGAACCTGTAATGCAGAGGAATTATACAGTTCAGATGGTTCAGACCATTCAAACAAAACTGTAATCACACAATAAACATTACACTTGTTGAAAACAGAGATAATACATTTATAAATAATTCTATACATAGTAACCTGCTTTGTTTATGTTCCAAACAAAATAGCTTCCTTATTATTCATTAAAACTATTTTACAGGGAAGGCAGAGAAAAAAAATTACTCTCCAGCAGAGAAAAGAATAAAGCATTATAGTATACAAATCCTCTTGTTTACCTGAGTTGTCTAAATAAGTTGAAGTAGGAAGGCATGCATAGATTTTCTCCTCTCCTAGCTGTTAAGGGAGTAATCACCAAAAATATTTAAGCTAAGTTTGAAGGAGTGAAGAAGACAGCTGGGACTGATCATCAGATATGTTCTGTGTCTAATTTGCCTTATACTGGTGTAATTGTCCTGAAATTGCTGCAGCACCTCCTCATCTGCGTAGAGATGTCTGAAAGTAACAGTATGTTAGTCCTAGATCCTTTTTGTGCAGCAGAGTTGCTGGGATAGTAAAGACACAAGCCCCAGAGAGATGTTCATTACCTATGATTGGAAGACACTCCAATATGACGTTGAAGAGGATGACTCTTCAAGGACTGTGCAATTGAAATAATTGAGTAAGCTGTGATAGTATCATACTTTTCACAGTTCTATGTGTTTCACCCTGGTGTTGCACAGACGTAGTGGTTGTTATAATGAAAAAAAAAATAAGATCTTGGCATCAGTTAATGGTCTTGTGTGAAACCAGCTTTCTTGAATGGGATGGTTGATTAGTGTCCAGATCATGATAGCAGTCTGCATCACAAGATTTCTTGCAGTGGCATCTTCATCAGATTTGGGTGAGACTCCCTAAACTGCTCCTCTGCTCAGTTCTTATAATCCAGCTGGCCCATGGTCCTTCATGATTACTCCAGCACATGTATGATTCATTGCTATTGATTATCTGAAATAAATCCAAAACACCTCTTAAATACCCCTTAACTATCTAGAAAAGATGTGACCTTTACTGCATCTCCAGGAGCAGGTTTTTATTGGTTTACATGGGTGTTATTTATGAAAAATTTGATCAGTTTTACAGGAGGAAATGACTATGAGAACATCCAGAAGGAATGACCAGATTCTCCACCCAGAGTGATAATCAGTGCATTTAAGCACACAAACTGGCCCATAAACAGCAGGAAGCTGTCTTGGGAGATTCGCTAGAGCTCTTAAAATTTCTCAGCTAGAGGGTTTCTTGAAACAATCAGTCAAATACTTCATTTTGTATGTGGCTTGGAGTTTAGTCAATCACCTGGTTTCAGATCTGTCCACGATGTCGAACCAGTCCATTGTTACATGGACTTCACTTTTCCTTCCTATCTTCTGGTTTCTCATATCTGCAGTTATTTCATTTACTACAGCCATTTATGCAACAGGGCAAATTCTATTTGACTGTAGGAGCCTGATCTATATCTAGGAGATGATGGAAACTTAAAAAAAAAAAAAAAAAATAATGCACAGACTCATTGGCACGTTCCTGGACTACCTAGAGAATTAATGACTTAATGCACTGGGTGTGCATATAGGCACAGCCCTGATACCGAGGTAACTAAAGTTCTAACTATAGAACAAACTTGATTTACATACTTAAATCTTTGTTATAAGTCCCATAGCTTTTGCTACACTAAACTTGCTGGCTTTGGAAATAGAGCAATGATCCTCTGTCAGGGAGTTGATTTAAGGCAAAAAGGAAGCCAGTTACATTCCCAAACATAGTATTTCATCACTTGTCCTTCAAAACATTACTCAGAGGCATTTGACTGTGCATTGCTTACAAATACAGTCAGTGCTAGCTGTGATTTTAGTTACCTTTTCAACTGGTTACTGAAAATGTCACTGAAGCTTTTTTATATCCTTGGTAGGACTCGATGACATCCTTCTTATAGTAGCTCTGTCAACAAATAGCTTCCTTTTTATCACCATGTTGTATTCCTTTGGGTGTCACTCGCTGACAGTTCTGCACTCATCTGCTTGGACACTTTTAAATGGAATAATGATATGCACCTTTTTCTCAGTAACGTGTACATCTTTGGAGATGCAGTTTATTTCTTTTCACAGTTATTTGCTATATCAGGAATGACAGTACCTCAAAAAGGATGCCTGTCTTTGTTTCTCTTGTTCTTGTTTTGTTGTTGTTCAGTGACATGAGCAAATAATACTATGATTGCCCTAAAGGATTAACACAATATATAGTATTCAAACTGCAGATTAAAAAAAAAAAAAAAAAAGTTCAAGAACACCACAATTCAATTAATAATGATGCTGAAATAGTTACATGCTGTATCTAAAGAACCCAGTAGATAATATTTTAAAGTCTTAATTTCCTCTAATGCATATATCCATCAATACTTTATGTAGCTGGCTTCCTTGGTAAGGCAGTTTGAATATTGCTTCTGAATTCTGAACTGAGTAACCCTCAATAAGTGAAACCTATACTTCTCTTTACTTACATATTGGAATGTATCATACCTACACTTTTCCCCCAAAAAAGCCAAACACCTTGATTTCTGATTGGTTTTTAATAGCTTTGTTAACAGACTTAGGACCAGGGAGGTGATAGTGCCCCTGTACTTGGCACTGGTGAGGCCGCACCTCGAGTACTGTGTTCAGTTCTGGGCCCCTCACTACAAGAAGGACATCGAGGTGCTGGAGCGTGTCCAGACGAGGGCAACAAAGTTAGTGAAGGGCCTAGAGCAGAAGCCTTATGAGGAGCGGCTGAGGGAGCTGGGGTTATTTAGTCTGGAGAAGAGGAGGCTGAGGGGAGACCTTATTGCTCTCTACAACTACCTGAAAGGAGGTTGTAGCGAGGTGGGGGTCGGTCTCTTCTCTGTAGTAACAAGTGATAGAACGAGAGGAAATGGCCTCAAGCTGCGCCAGGGGAGGTTTAGGTTAGATATTAGGAAAAACTTCTTCACCAAAAGGGTGGTCAGGCATTGGAACAGGCTGCCCAGGGAAGTGGTTGAATCTCCATCCCTAAAGGTGTTTAAAGAACAGATAGATGTGGTGCTTGAGGGCATGGTATAGATGGACTTGGCAGTGATGGGTTAACGGTTGGACTCGATGACCTTAAGGGTCTTTTCCAGCCTTGACAATTCTATGATTCTATGATTCTATGACTTTGGTTTTGTTATACCACTCTTTCTGTAGATTTTCTGCTTAATTATATGACAAAAATTTACACTACTTTAGTACCACTTTGCCCATCACTCTTCACTTTTCCTTCCTATCTTCTGGTTTCTCATATCTGCAGTTATTTCATTTACCACAGCCGTGTATGCAACAGGGCAAATTCTATTTGACTGTAGGAGACTGATCTATATCTAGGAGATGACGGAAACTTAAAAAAATAATAATAATAAAAAAGGTTCAATATTGTCATTATTGCTTTTCTAATCCATTTACTGCAAGAACTTTTACTAACTCTGTCCTCTAAATGTGTATTTAACAGTGTAAGAAAACTCAACTGAAAAAGACCTCTGAGAATCCAAAACCTCTTAGCACAGATAACCAAGCAGCCATGTCATGTAATTCTTGCCATAAGCTTATGTTCTGTCTTTCTCGTACAGCCATTTTCAGTTTGTTGATACCCGGTTTCATTGGTTGTCTCTTCATTACCTCCTGTTAGGAAAATAAAAAGAGGCAACCCACAGGTAGTACCTGTTCTTTATTTTTATTAAGTTTCTTCATACAGCAAATAGTTCCAAAGCCTTCGGGACTTTAGGAAGTATTTCTCAGCTATAAAAAATCAACACAGAAAACCAACACCTGCTCTTGAGTATGTTTTCACTATTCAGCATTTTTGTTTGCCTGTTTAATGGATATATCCAACAGAAATTTTCATTTCTGCAAGATGCCACAACATTAGGTTTTGACTAGTGCATCTTAATTTAATTCTGTTGGTCCCTATTAACACAGAAATTTCCACTGAAAAGACATAGTCCTGGTTTTGGCTGGGATAGAGTTAATTTTATTCCTAGTACCTGGTATATTCCTAGTGCTATGTTTTGAATTTAGGATGAGAAAAATGTTGATAACACACTGATGTTTTAGCTGTTGCTAAGTAATGCTTATACTAAATCAAGGCCTTTTCAGCTTCCCCTGCTCTGCCAGCGAGGAGGGGCACAGAGGCTGGGAGGTGGCACAGCTGGGACAGCTGACCCAGACTGGCCAAAGGGGTGTTCCATACCGTATGGGTCATGGTCAGTGTATAAAGTGGGAGGAGTTGTTTGGGGCGGATCACTGTTCGGGGCCTGGCTGGGCATTGGTCAGTAAGTGGTGAGCAATTGTATTGTGCACCACTTGTTTTGTGTATTCTTTTATGATGATGATTATTATTGTCTCTTCCTTTGCTGTCCTATTAAACTGTCTTCATCTTCAACCGATGAGGTTTTTCTTTGATTGTCTCCCCCATCCCAGCACCATTTCCCATCCCATCTCAGCACAAGAAGGACATGGAGCTGTTGGAGCAGGGCCAGAGGAGGGCTGGAGCACCTCTCCTATCAGGAGCTGAGTTGTGGCTGTTCAGCCTGGAGAAGAGAAGGCTGCGGGGAGACCTGACTGCAGCCTTTCAGTACTTAAAGGGGGCCTATAGGAAAGATGGGGAAAATCTTTTTAGTAGGGACAGCGGTGATAGGACAAGGGGTAATGGTTTTAAACTGAAACAGGGTAGGTTTAGGCTGGATATAAGGAAGAAATTATTTACAATGAGGGTGATGAAGCACTGGAACGGGTTGCCCAGAGAGGCAGTGGAGGCCCCATCCCTGGAAATATTCAATATTCAATATATTCAATACCAGGCTGGACGGGGCTCTGAGCAACCTGATCTGGGTAATGGTGTCCCTGCTCACTGCAGGGCTTTAGGGTCCCTTCCAACCCCTTCTCTGATTCTATGATCCCACTGGGGGGCAGTGACAGTGCTGATCAAGCATCTGTGTGGTGCTTAGTTGCCAACTGGGGTTAAACCACAGCACAAATTCACAAATATATACTATGGATATGTGAAAGTGTGTAAAACATGGTATTATTGCAGTTATCATGTTGTTTGTCATAACAGACATCGATATTTCAATGAAAATTACTTCACTACCTCAGTTATATTTTTGGACCCATTGAAGTCTGTATTAGCAATTGTTTTATCATATTATTTTCCTGTGCTAATTGCTTTTACATTCTACTTTGAAACATTTTTAAGTAAGCCTCTTCATTTCTCTCTTTAGATAGTGGAATGACATATAACAGTTTATCATTAAAAATAGTCTCATTTGCAACACACTTGGGGATATTTTTTTTCTTTCCAAATCCTAAGGGGATTTCCTTTTAAACATTTGGCTCACAATGTTTCCTAGGCCATAGAAATTTAATAACTAGTTCATTATGAAAAGACATGTCCATCTCCTATCTCTCTGAGTCATGTCTCTTTTTTCAGACTTAGAATTAAAACCAAGTAGACTGGTGGAGTTAGAGAACTAGATTTCTTGGAAGTGATACAGATGAACAGTTGGACTGCAGAGTTGTATTATCAAACACATAATTCACTTAACTAAGATGAAAGGGCATTTTGGCATTTAGGAATTGAAATTGCAAGTTCTGTTACTTATTGAGAGATAGTAGTCAATTTTTAGTGATGTGTTTGAAAATATGGTAAAATATTCATACTACATTAAATAATGCATACTGGAAAATGTACCACTGTACAAGACAGGCAAGAAAATATGTTTCATGAATATGTTGTTTACAAGTTGTTTTATGGGCTCATTTAGGTAGCAACTTAGAAACTTACCTGCGATTTAAGAATTAATATGAAAAGTTTTTAATCTCTAAATCTATCTAGTTGCTTCCGTTAGTTCAAGGGAGCTCCAAAATCACATCACAAAGAGCATTTTTGTCTTTTATACTGCACTGCTCTAGCGGTTAAAACCTCAGTTCCCTATTTAGTTACAATATAAACTTAGATAATGTCTTGGAGGTTATGGTAATTTGTTGTCTTTGTAACTTAGTTTTTCATTGTTATTCTTATAAGGGCTGTGTTTTCTTGAAGAAAGAAGAGAAACTGAGGGTAAAATCAGAACCTGAGAATTAGATGGAAACTTAGCTGACTCCTATAAATCCTTTATTTAAATGACTTCGGGAAGACAGATTGAAAGCTGTAAGAAATGGCAAAGTGGTATAAGAAGGAACATCCCATAGAACAGGAGCCCAGAGGACTATAAAAACTAGAAATAGGGAAGGTGCTGGAAAAACAAATAAGAATGTCAGATCAAGTTTGTATTATTCTTCCTGAAGTGCAGTTTTATGATGTGAAGCAAATTAATGACAGTTTAACTCTGCAGCATGAAATACAGACTTCAGAAGGCAGTGAAGCAAACTGAGTGCAATACTATTATTTTTTGAGTTACTGCACAGAAATATGAGAAACTGCAAGACAGATTTAAAACTTCAGAGGCTAATTAGATCTTCAGTAGAACATCTGATGTTGTGCTTATTTTTACAGTATGAGTGTTTTACATCTAAAGAATAAAACAATATAATTTTTTGTTTGAGTTAGGTATACCAATTGCTTTAAACCATATGGGAAGCAGAAACACTTGCAGCTAAAGTTTCATTGATTCTATGCTTAATCCATCTTAAATGTGTTCTAATTTTACTACCATTGCAAAAGACAAGCACTTAAATTTAGGAAATGCCAGAATTAAGATTGTCCATGAAAACTTTATTTGCTAACTCTTGTGAGCATACTTTATGATATAATCTTTAATATTTGTGATATGATCTTTAGTTTTTCCATAGGACACTTGCTTCACTCAGGGCACATTAAGTGAATGCTTATACCTTAGACATTTTTTCAATACTTCTCTTTTCTCTCATAATTCAATGTGTGGCCACATAAGAAAATCAGGAAAAATTGAGGACAGCAAAGGACATAATCTGCTGGATGATAGTAGGTATTCCCAAATTAAGATTAGTACAAACACATATTATGCATAGTCCCATGTCTCAAGATGCAGTTCTAACTAGAAGCCTTACACAGCCCTACTGTCCTTTCAGGCTCAGATTCATGTATTATTCCTTATTCATGTATATGTCCTTCCAGACATGCCTTCAGTCTCTGACAAATTTAAAGCCATTGTCACAAAGCAGAAACACTAGAATTTTTCAGCTAAGCAGCAATACTTTGTAAACAATTTATCAATCCTTCAATCTCTTTCTTAGAAAAAATGCACAGATTTTGATGGATGCATTTCAAATAACTAAATATAGATATTTCAGGCAATGCAATTAAATTTTGGTGAATTTATGGAAAACATAAAGTTTAATATTGAAACTTTTACGGAACTTTAAACATAGATGTTATTTCCAAGTCTGCATCTCATGCAAGTTAGAATATGATTTCATATGTAGAATTATATTAGTTATATAAACCCTTTATAATATATTCCTGTCAACCATGAATTCTAAGCATTTTATGCAGTGGTTTTCTATAGTAAGAACTGTGACAGAAACTGAATATAATTGGGAGACCAGGATTAGAGAGAAAGTAGAGGAGAAAAAGGAGAAAGAGAGAAAGGAAAATAAGTATTTAGAAATACAACTGAAATGTACTCGTTTGTTAGAATATATGTTCTTCCTCTGTTCTTACTCTGTTCCCTAAGCACCTATATTAGACCACTGACAGGGACAGCGTACAGAATAAGACCAACCTCAAGTCTGACGCAGTCTCAGATCTTTTGGTCTTACGCAGAAAAAGGGAACAGTATATCATTATTCAGATTCACCGGGGAGTGTTTTCTTGAATAAAATTCCTGAAAAGCTTTGCAAACAGTCCAGAATAAATTAAATAGCCTTTGCCCTGCAATGCCAGACACTACAGAATTATAGAATGGCAGGGGTGGGTTGGAAGGGACCTCTGTAGATCACCTAGTCCAACCCTCCTGCTAAAGCCAGGTCACCTAGAGCACATTGCACATGACCACATCCAAGTGGGTTTTGAGTATCTCCAGAGAAGAAGACTTCACAACCTCCGGGAAACCTGTTCCAGTGCTTTGTCACAGTCTGTGGCAGATACACTTGCCCCAATAAGGGCCAGAGTTTGTCAGGGGCAGCAGCCAATGGCTCATTATCGTGCTTCCAGCAGCCTGCTGTGGCAGTTGTCACATAGGCACCACAGGTCAGGGCTTGTGATCGCGAGGCTAATTCCAGCTGTCTGTAGAAGGCCTCATCAACTTCCTCTTCCTGATCAGGTGGCCTGTAGTAAACATCCACAACAGTGTCACCCATATTAGCCTGCCCTTTAATCCTTACCTATAAGCTCTCAACTCACTCTTCATCCACCTCTATACAGAGCTCGATACATTCCAGTTGCTCTCTCACATAAAGAGCAAGTCCACCACCTCACCTTCCTGATCTGCCTTTCCTAAAAAGCATGTAGCCATCCATGACAGCATTCCAGTCATGTGAGCTATCCCACCATGTCTCTGTAATTGCAATGAGATTATGGGCACACGACTGCACACAGACCTCTCATTATTCCTGTTTATTCCCCATACTGTGTGCACTGATGCACAGGCATTTCAAGCATCAAGCACACAGGTTTCCCAGGAGGGATACCAGAGGATCCTCCATAGTCATGTCCCGTATGCACTTCCCCAGCTGTATGCACCCACTGGAGTCATCCCAAATTGAGCCACATTTTGCAGACTGCTCTGTTTCTCCAACTCTCCACTTCCCCCATCTTTCCTAATTTAAAGCTTTCCTTACCAGATTGGTCAGTCTGTTGGCAAAGATGTGTGTCCTTGTTTAGTGAGGTGGATCCCATCTCTCCCAATCATTTGTCAGTCTTCAATCAGGGTCCCAGGGTTATAGAAACCAACACCCTGTTGCCAATACCAGTGACACAGCCAATTGTTTACTTAAAGAATCTGTCTACTCTTCCTCTCATCCTTTACTGTAATTGACAGGATTGAGGAGAAAATGACCTGGGTCCCTAGACCCTTGACTATCATCCCCAGAGCTCTGAAATACCATTTGATAGTTTCCAAGTTGGTCTTGGTATCATTGGTGCTCATGTGTAAGAGTAGTAGGAGGCAACAGTTGGGTGTGTGGAAAAATTTTGGCAATCTTTGTATGACATCTTGGATTTGAGCCCCAAACAGGCAACAAACTTCTCTAGAGAGTGGTCAGGTCAGGAGATGGGTGCCTCTGTCCCCTGCAGCAGGGAGTCACTCACAACAATCACTTGCTACTTCTTCCCGGTGATCCTAGGTGGCACAGGATCCATCAGCTCAGTTGTTTCACTTTAAGCCATCCCCAGCTCCTACTCAGCTTGGAGGGCACTAAACCTATTTGTGAATTGCAAGTCTTCAGGAGGAGCAAGAGGACCAAAAGGCCTTCTCCTCATATAAGGAGTGACCAGTTTCCAGCCTCCCTCTTCTACAGACTTATGACTAACTGTTACACATGGAACAGAGCCCACCTGCATCGCCACTGCTATAGGGGGCTGAGACTCCTGAGGCTGTAGGGTCCCTGAGAATATCATGTCTGTCTCTTGTTCATCTTCATGGATGCTACGCAGCCTGCTTTCTTCCTCCCGTAACTCCTTGACCTGGTGACACAACTCATCAACAACAGCACACCTTCAGCAGAAGAGATGACTGTCAGCCCCAGCTTCACAGAGAGGACTCAGGCACTCCCTACAACATGGGTTGCACATGCAGTTCTTGAATGATATTCTCACAAACCAAACCAGTGCATTTCAGTTGTATGCTACTGGAAAGTAAGGGAAAAAAAAAAAAAAAAAAAAAAGGTGAAAGGAAGCGGACCATATACTGCTTCCAGTAGTGTAGTTTTCTCCCAGTTCTAACTGGTGGTGATTTAAGAGCTTCTGTATCCCTCAAAGCTTGTAAAAACAGAAAGGACTCATTACTGGATGATAAATTACCTTATGGAGTTTAGAAATTGTGAACTGTAGACTAGATCCTTTTCATTCTACTTTGTCTTCCAGATGATATTTTTATCTTTTCCTTGTCCTTCTCTTTTTATCACAGTGCTTTCAAAATAAATTTCTTAGATTGTCAATATTTATACAGAATAGGTGACCTAGGAATCCAATAAAACAAAATTATAAGATGCACTATTATAGGAATGCATAAAACAGCCCTTCTGTAATAGAAATATGATCATAGAACAAGAACACAAGAAGAGAAGAAGGGAAGCAGAGGCCAGTTTTAGCCATGATATTCAACCTGGAAAATCAGTTATCTTGGAAGTTTCAGTCCTTCGTTGCAATTCCTAGAGCAATATGAGAAGGATCTATAGAAGTTTTAAATCTGATAAATGTTTTATGCATATAGAAACAGCCAAAGATTCATAAGTAATATGTTTAAATGAACAGAATGAAACCTTCAGAAGTGTTTTACTGGTTGTGAAAAGAACCAAATGCAACCATTACAAATGGCTATTTTGCTTTATGGAACAGGACATTAGTTGAAAGGGCTCACTCAGAAAATAAGTCTTACTTGGAATAGTAATGCTTTACCTTGGACAGTCTCCTGCACCAGGAAAGATTCATTTTGTGGTTTTGGCCAGTGGACCAAAGAAACATTCCACAAACAATTGCCTGAATTCACCTCTGCAGAAAGTTTCTGGTTTGATTAATCGTCATTTCAGAACTACTTGGGTAATCCATCAGTGCTAGTTATAAATTGCTAGCCAAGGAGACTAATGCCTTGACAACATAAAAACCCCCATCATGCAGTCACAGGATCCAATTTCCTTTTCATTAGGACTTTTTTTCTATTCTTTAGAATAATAAAATTCTGGAATTTTGTGTGTCTATATTAGGTATTTTTCTAGATTTTTTTTTCTTTCAAACAAAAGTGTCATAACTTTTTTCTTGCTCCTGGTAATGTTATATTTTACAAACCAATTGCCTGAAAATCATATATTATCAGGACTTTTCCCTTTGGTCAGAACCCTTCTCCTTACCCCTTTCCAGTCTAGTTGGACAGAGGGTTTTGACAAGAGTAAACTACTTCCTGGCTTAACTTGCTTATATGGAACCAGATGGCCACCTCATACCTTGCAATGGCAATATCAAAGCTTTAGACTACAGTTCAATCCACATACTAACTGATGAAGATCTAAGAAATGTTGGCCAACTCTTTTTAAAAGCTTGGGTCCCTAACGCAGGGCTCACATTTTCACAATTACCATTCCCACAGTTTCTACTTCAGGCTTCTTTTTAGTGCAAAAGCAGCCACAAAGTCACATATTTTGTCATTAATATTCCTTGAAGTCCTCTTAAGTCAACAGAATTTACAAAGAGAATTGGGTTCTAAATGGGCAAGACCAACTTTAAATAATACAATTAACTGGAACTGTTCTCTTTCAATTGAATGTATAGAGTTAATCAATGCTCCACTTAATGAAGTCCTTAATTTAAAAACCTGCCAGAGAAGTAGTTCTACAATACGCTAGGGATGTCCAATTTAAAGAGTGTCTACTGTGTTTGCCAGTCCTTCAACATAATTATAATGCCCTTTAAGTCAACAGGGTTTGAATAGAGAATTTGGCCCTAAATGGTGAAAAGCAATAAATCAGTACTGTGTTTTAGATTGTCAGACGGTGTCTACTGCCTCTTCAGGCTAGAAATAGAGTAGGTAGACGACAGTAAAAAAATTCAGAAAGTGGTAGAGAAGCTGGGTTTTTTTCTCTTTTAATAAGACTTTGTGAAGCATATTTTTCTGCAGCAAAAATGCTACCTCCTGTATCTCTGCTTATGATGTTTAAATAGTAAGAAAATAATTTTCTGAAATTTTGAATTTAAATTAAAGATTCTCTTATTTGAATTTTGTAACTTTACTGCAGAATATATTAAGGATTAGGAGCCTTAAAAATTTATTACAAGACCACTTCAGATCCCATTTAAATAATATACTGAAACAAATCTTCTCTTTACCAGTTAATCAATTCTCTATTTAATGAAACCTTTTAATTTGAAAACCTGATGGACAAATAGATTTACTGTACACTAATACTGTGCAATTTAAGAGGTCTCCACTGTATTTGCTAACGCTTTAGCATAATTCTAATAAAAACTTCCATGCATTGCCCCTTTCCAATCTTTTGCTAATTAACTCTGAACAGAGTAACTGACACAGAGATCAGAAGAGAATATTAAATTACAAAGTAAGCAACTCTTATAACTTTGTAATGCCTTATGGAACATGAACACCATTTCAAACAAGTCAGATCTATCAAAGTCACCTTGCACAGGCTGAGCCGCAGGAATAAAATATGAACTTCCAAGCTTTAAAATAAAAAGTATCATTGTAAAATAACATTCTCCAAGTAAGTTTTAATTTTCATATACTTTCTGATATAGGTGGAATGATACTGTTTTAAGGCAGCCTTTAAAATTACAGAGGGATGTGCATAGATACTTCTCAAAGTCTTGAAATTTCCCTGCCTTTGCCAATTGCTTCTTCATAAAATCAGACTTAGATTTCTCCCACAGTCTTATGCTAGATGGAAGTGATGTTAGCCAAGGGCGATACTTTCTCAACATTTTTGTTGGCCCAAAGTTAGACTGACCCACAAGGCTCTTAAATTCTAAATCCACAAGGTTGGGGAAATGAATTTTTATTTTCTGCAGTTCTAAACAGCCAATTTAACTAAGTAATATTTCTAGAAATATTGGCATTCTTCTCTTCTTACTTGTTACAAAGTTTACTGTAGTGTTCATTAAGTTAGACTGACAAAGTAAAGACAGATGGCAGTGTAATAAGTAACACTTTTTTATTGCAAAATGATCATTAAACATTTCTCCACTTCTGTGATTCAGGTATTCCTTATCTTGGTGCCCTTTCTCATGACAGGTATAAGACTTGTCAAGAATATTTCAGTAATTCACACTGAACGATTCTTTTTCTTTTCCCTCTTTCTTTTGAATGCTTGAACTGCTGCAATATTCTCATAGAAGATAGTATAAAAAGAGCAACTTCTTCACCATTGGAGCCAATCATAATAAATAAGCTCAGTTTATGAATATAAAATGAAGATTTTTTCATTTGTTTTTTAACTTTTGCCCAATTATCAGTCTTATAAACTCTAAATTCAAATACAGTATTTCTTTTCCTCCAGTCCTTCATTCTCCACTTTTATCACTATTAAGAAAGAGTTTCTGCAAGCTAAATTAGACAATAAATTACACATCTATTTTGGAATACAATCACAAGTGGATATTGCTTTCAATAAGAAATAATGTTTGCTTTATTTCAGTTTTAGGATATAAACAAATAGAGTATGAAGTCCCATTTTAAAACCAGAGTGCATCTGAGGATTCTAGGATTAGATTTTAACACATTGCCTTACATTAAAATAATTTGGCCAACCTTGCAAATTGTTAGATAAACTTATTGCATGAACTCAATAAACTCTTCTGTCAGTAATTTGCTCATCAAGACTTATCAATTTTAGCAGAAATTTTGAAAGCATCTATATAAACATTTTACTCCAGCTCTGTATTTCTTTAACTTCTTGTCATTTTAGAACTAGTATTAAAATTTCAATTGCTTTGCAATTAATATTCTAATCTCATGTTACATAGTGTTTAAACTGCAAGTTACTTTCATTGTTATTAGTTTCTTTTTATCCCCGAAGAAGTTCTTTTCAGTTGCTTCAAAACTGAAGAACATTTCTTTCTCCTGGATTGTTCACACTTCCAGTTATCACACTTCCAGGATACTTAGAAGTACCAACCTCCCAAATCACTAACTACTATCACCACGATACAAAACTGAGTATAACGGAAATATGAGAAACTAAACTTTTACTGTAAAATATGAAAAACTATACTTCATTCTTTTACCCTCTACATACCCTATATCCAAACAAAAAGCTGTTAAAGACTCTGTTCATCAAGTATATTATATCATTATGGGACAGAGTAGATGTGTTTGTGAAACAGTCCGGGGTAGAGATATCCCATCTTTGGACAACTGTAAAATATGAAAAACAATACTTCATTCTTTTACCTTCTACATGCTGTATATTTAAACAAAAAGCTGTTAAAGACTCTGTTCATCAAGTCTATTATATCATTATTGTACACAGTACATGTGTTTGTGAAACAGTCCGGGGTAGAGATATCCCATCTTTGGACAACTGGAAGAGAGGTTGGCCACAATAACCACATTGAAAACATGATATATAAAAGATGTTTTACCAGTGCAGTATGTCTCTATTCAACATACGAACCTTGCCTTGTGTTTTATTTTCTTTAATGTATTAGTATCAATATAATGTATCTGAAGAACAAGCATAATTGTTTTTTCCCTATTATCATTATAATGGTAGCACCTACTAGTTGTTATTGACATAAACAGTGTGCCAAGCACAATACAAGCACAGAAAGATGTGGCAGTCTTTTCCACAAAAGCTTGCATTCAGTATAAAACAGGAGATAACCTGTGGAATACTGCTACAAAATACTTTATTTAGAATTGCAAAATATTTCTTTCTCTCCCACTAAATAGTGAAATAAAAGGTTAATAATCGAACCTCTGTTATTTTTATTATTGTTATTGTTATAATCATTATCATTATTACCACTGCTACTACTACTACTACCACTACTATTGTTTAAGCCTATAGCAGCTCACTAAAATATTGAAATTTACGGGCAAGCAAGCAAACCACCTGACCTACAGAAGGAAATTGATTTCTTATCTTTAGTATGTCTATTCTGCTGTTGATAGGAGAAGCCAGGAGTCTAGGTTTTCAGAAGTAGCAGTATGTCATGTATTGACCAAGGTTTAAATGTTTTGAAAACTTAAGTTCATGTTCATGCTTCTAGTAGCACAGTTTTGGTAAGCTTATCAAATTGGTTGCGTATTTCTACTTGCAACAGGTATACTGGCATTTATGGAAGCATCTCAAACTAAAACTTCAAGATACAATTGCATACACATTGCAATAATTTCTGTGACCAGATACATTTTAAGTACACTCTCCTCCCTCTGGGTCAGGCAAATAGTTTAATTATTCAGTTGTTAACTTTTCTAACAGATACAGATTTAAAATTACATTATTAGTCAATCTGATGGTGTCTGTCCAGATACACAATGACAATTGTTCTCTTCTTTTGCTCTGTTCTTCATGAACTGAGGTCATGAACTGAACCTCACCAAAATGATTCCCAGAAGCAGAAAGACTTGTCCTTATGCTATTATCTAACAAAAGCATTGATTTAACCCACACACTACTCCTGCTTTCAGCTAGTTTAAATTAGCATGATTACCTGACTGAATTATGTGATTTGTTCATTCATTTTGTCTGAAATTCACCATAGTAAGCTACAGGCAACATTAACTCCTGCTTAAACAAAAAATAACTTTTTGCTTTCACCCATCTTTCAAACTTGGCATCTTCTTGAAGCTACAGAGAGTTTGTGCATCCCTGTCTATTGAACCCAACTCCTGATGACAGAAATAGAGTTATTCCTCAATTTGTTGTAAAAATTACCTAAATGCCTATGTACTTACAGAGGAAAACCTAAGGAACACTGTTTAAAGAAGTAAATAGCTGCTGAGGAGACGGGCTCTGAAGCGGGG
>KL278145.1:14555-31133 GCA_000699545.1 Podiceps cristatus | reverse complement strand
AAAAAATATATATCTTCTGCACCATTTTCACTAATAATCTGAGGAAACATCCTATGTCATACAGTCATTCAACATGCATCTTAACATGATATTTCTCAGCCAAATTTTGTTGTTACCTCAATAGAAGTCATTTGAAGCTTAGCTGAAGTTCTTTGAGGCTTTATCAGCAGGCATCACAGTGGTTGCTGAAAGCTTAAGATCACTCTGTAACAGTTTTGGCTGAAATAATTTAAGTGCATGTGATACATCTGGAGAGAAGGTAGGTGCTTACAGTTGCCAGTAAGAATATTCCCATCAAGGCACACAAGGTACCTCCTTTTCTCTGAGCTTTAGCAAGATCTAGAGGAATCTGACTATTGTGTTTATTTCTGGTATGTATTTTGGGAGGAGGGTTGCCTGGTGGCAGTAACATTTTGAAAATGAGATGTTCAATTGATAATTCCTTTTTCTGTTTAATACCACCTTTTATTAAAATATTTTTGTTTGCTAGCTTTACATGAAGCATGGTAAGGGTAGCAGAATAAAATATCATTTTGTCTAATTGCCTTATTATTGTTCATTCATCATAATAAATGACAATATCATGGCCATCGTTAACAGCTTCATGAAGGAATCCACCCTCCTGATGACTCATTTAAAAGTGAATCTCCTGCAAATGTAGATTTGTAGAGTACTGGGTGTATTGTCACTATTTGGCTTCATTCCAGAGAGGACCCTATACTTCCAAAAACTCACTGTGATTAAAAAGCACTCCACCAAAAGCCATGTATTAAGCAACTGGATCTTATAAATTAATGTATGTTTGATGAAATGTGTTCCTTCTGCAAACACAGTAACCAATAATACTTTATACTAATTTTGAAACTTATGCTTTCTAACTGTAGAACTTCATGTTTTATTGCATATATTCCTTGAACTGTATTAACAATGTTAATCGTTCTGATTTTCCTCAAGTGTTACTTCAAAGAACAGTGCTTGTGTTTTGCTTTAGAAATATGCTCTTTTTTCACCACTGAAGTGTTGTGCTGTTCTCCAGCAGTTCCTGTGCTGTCTCTCTAGATAATGATGCACATTAACATCAACGAGAGCAGCAGCGCTGCAAGAAGCAGTGATGTTTCTAAAGATAACTCCAGGCCTTTAAATTGAATTACCAATACTGAGATGGTTCTCTTTGCCAAGCTGCTACCCCATTGCTTGGCTGTCAACTTTCAGAAATTATTCTTTGCTACTGACCCATAACTGCAGTGAATGTTTCCTAATCTAATTTTGAAAAATGCCTGTTATGCATACAGTATTGAAGAACACTCTGAAAAGTTTCAATTTAGTACAGCACGGTCCTTGAGAAGACATACATACTTCTAGGTGGAAGACATTCTGGAACAGTTCATTACATTTATGTGTGTTATAATGCATTGGCACAAAGACAGAAAGAGGATGTGCCTGCCACATGGCAGGAGTTTTTATGATTCACTGTTATTTTCAAGTCTGTATCTGAAGTTAAAATTTTCCTCTCTGACTTGTGTCAGTGTCAGCTGTAGTTTAGGACTTCTTGGAGAGTAATGACATGCACTGGAGAGGGACTGCTGGGCGTTTAGCAAAGACTGGGGAAGTACTTGGAAGAGAGATCTGTCAGGTCACTAAAAAGACAAAACACACTGGCTTCAGGAAATCCCCTGAACAGAAAGTAGTTGGAAGCTGGAAGGGTATTGAGGAAAAGTGTCATAATGCATAACCCCTTTCCTGGGTGCCCATCTATACTCATTGTTGGAAAGAGGATACCAGGCCCTATAAAAGCTCAGTATGAAGCAACATGGTTGGTTTTTTGCTCCAAGATAGGCAATAGTGGCTGCAGAGAACCTCTCCTTCGTCCTCCCGCCTGCCCTTACCCTTCCCCAAAGAAATCCACGTAACCTACTATTACACAGGGCTGTGTAATGAGTATTTTTGATGGTGATGTTGGTACTGTTACATTCCCAACGGTGTGAGCATGGCATTTCAAACAGTTCAAGTGAACCCAGCAGCAATTAGGCTAGTAGGAGCAAGCTCTCATTTTGTTTTCCAGGAAACCTGAGAACTAGGAAAGCCGCCTCCCCCCCCGCCCTTCCCTCATTATTTTCACTGCTTTGGGAGGGATAGCAAAGTGTTCGGAAGATGCAACTTCTGACCTAATAAAGAGTATTCTTTTCTTTAGGTTGTGGAACTGGAAAGTATCTGAGTGTCAACAGTCAGGTGTATACTCTCGGCTGTGATTATTGCGGACCATTGGTAGAGATTGCAAGGAAGAAAGATGATGAAGTTCTGGTATGTGACAACCTTAACCTTCCCTTCAGGGACCAGTGCTTCAATGCAGTCATTTCCATTGGAGGTAAGACAACATCCGTGCACTCTGACCTGCAGCAAATGCAAATTTTGGGGGGGATCCTTTTCTTACCACGTCTTCCTTTCAGTTAAGTTTGTTCTGAAACAATTCCCTTTGAATCACAGCAGATATTACTGAAATGAATGTGGTAAACATGAAAAAAACCAGTTAGTTCCATTGCACAGAGGCACTGTTGACCAGGGGAGTATGTGGATCATTTGTTTGTTTATGCGTGGTCTTGTTCATCCTGTGGAGAAAAGGTTTCCTTCCAGCATGCATTTTAAACAAGTAAAAACTAATATAAACATGTCTGCTTGAAGTTTAAACAGATTAGGTGGTCAAGATAAACTCTTGGTTTCTCCTTAAGATCTGTTTTGACCAGCAAATGCATTGAAATGAAAACTTGTTTTCTTTGTAGCAGAACTTAAAACTCATGTTAACTATTATGTGTTATGAATTCGTATTTCTCTTATAATAGTCATAAAATAAGAACTTAGAGCCATACAAATGCCTGTTGTCTAAAACGAGCCAAGCATCTCAGCATCTTAACTCCTCTGACCTCTCTTTTTGAAAATATTACTCAAAACTTGAGAAGTATAAACTGGAAGAGGGTAGATGAGGAATAGAGTACTGAGTTGCAGTCCACATTTTTAACTCTACTCTTGCTTAAACTTCTTTCAGGCTCTTTTGCTGTTATCAGCAAAAATATAAAGCGTGATTATTATTATTGGTAGCAGAAACAAAGTACTTGAACTATGATAGAAAAGTATTTAATAATGTATTTTTCACTTATGCAGGGTGAAAGAAAGGGTGACTAATATGCAAGCAGTTTCTACATTACTTTGCTCTCGTGTTGGCTAGTTAACCAGTGAGCCCTATGCACATTTCAGGTCTTGTAGCACAATTTCAGTGCTATCAGATCAGCTGATTCTGAAGGATAGCCTACTTATCTAATGTTTATAGCAATTACGGGTCTGACAAGATTAAAAGTTCACATGGTATTTCTGTACCTTTAACAATAATGAATTTTAATCCCTCTTGAATAGAGACATAGTATGCCTGTGCCCATCTAATTCTAAATAAAGTGATTTTCATCCCATTCCAGAGAATAGCAAGTATTTATGTACACCGTCAGATACTCTTTTTGGCTTTGCTGGTATAATCCTGTTTATAGGATTTCTATTTCTGCAGATCCACCAGAATGATTTAATAATTTTAACCATGAAGAATATTTAACTTATTAAAAAATTGCTTAGATAGAGCTTGCACAGATTCTGTTGGTTGATTGTCACTTCTTTCTAGTGAACTAAGCTCACATGCTTATGCTGTCTCTGTCAGTTTTGATATTATTTTGCAGGAGGTTCTGTGGTGATATATGGCCTAACTCCAGTATGAAAGAAGATATCCCTTCCATTCTACCCGTTCTGTTCAAGAAATGGAAATAGTATTTTATGGGTTTTTTTGCAAAGCTCAAGAAAATAGTGACAAGAGTCAGAGTACCTGGAAACAAACACTGACCTTGTAGGCTGGGGAACTCTTCTCAAGAAGTGTGTGCTATCTTGTGTTCTCAGCTGCTTGTGAGGGCCTAGTTAATATCAGCTGCCAAGAATGCTTTTCTTGGCTTGTGGTAAAAAAGCTACATTTTTTTCCCCTTGGTAATTTAGTTATTGTTTTGAATAAAGTTGGGCCTAGTTGGGCACACTTGTCGTAACTGCTGTGTTGAAATAACACTATTTCTACAAGTAGAATTGGCTACTGTCAAGTGGCACCTATAAAGATAATAAATTTTTCTGAAGGTATGGAGATACCTTCAGCTAAGAACACATATAATTATTATGTTGTTATATGGGTAGATTGAATGTTTTGCATATAGAAGTGGCTGGCTCCAAGTCCACTTGAAACAAATTATGGAATCTGTCCTATTTACGTCATTAATCTGAATCAAATCTGGTACTGACGACATAAAGAACAACATGACTAACATGACCAATGTCAGTACACGTTAACTGTTTTGAGAGTTTAGAGAGCAAAGAACTGACTTAGCTATATGCTGATAACATTGGTTCCTTCAAGTGAGTAGGAAGATATAAACAGTGTGGAAATCTTGAAGCATAGCTTCATTTCATGGTGCAGTGAAATTTGAAAATGTGGAAACTATCCTGGGAAGAAAATTCAAATATAGTGATCAATAGCTTTATTTTTTTAAGTCAACTTTTTAATTTTTAATAGCATTACATAATGTAACCAAAAAAATCATCATTCTTAGTCATGCAGATGTAGACTGAGATACTTTCTTTTAATTTTCTTTTTTTTTTCCTCCAAAACAAAGGCAACACCTTTCTACAAAATTGATGCAATGGAAAATATTTATCTCAAAATTTTCTCACTAGGTCTTTTCAAAGTGCACTGCTATAAAAAATACAGAGTATCTTTTTCCTGATACTACTTTTTGCTGTATTTGTTACATGGTGAAAAGATTTTCTGCTTCCAGTAGGGTGTCTGAAATGTGTCCCAAATCTTAAGTCCAACTTAATTTTACCTAATTTACCTAAAGGCCAGGCATCTAAGTGAATGCTAGTCATGCTATGATCTTTTGTGGGTGATGCAGAGAAACAGAAACTTCCAGGCTTATATGCCTGACTTATTTTGAACAGCTATCTTGAAAGAAAATTAATTTTCTTCTTTGGGTTTTTCCTATTTTTACCCATTGAACAGAAATGTAAAAGACATCGTTCTGGGGTAAACTTGCACTGCGGTACCAATAAATTCAGCACTGTTGCTGACTTGCAGTCAGTGATATTTGTGGTATGGCGACTAAAATGATGAAACACGTAGAACAGGTTGAAGATGAAAAGGGTATGTCCTTACTAATAATCAATATATAATGCCTTTCCTTTTTCACAGTGATCCATCATTTCTCGACTAAACAAAGAAGAATCAAAGCAATAAAGGAAATGGCAAGGGTATTGGTACCTGGAGGCCAGATGATGATTTATGTTTGGGCTATGGAACAAAAGAATCGTCGCTTTGAGAAACAAGACGTGTTTGTTCCTTGGAACAAGGCCTTGTGCTCACGACACTGTTCAGAATCGAATCAATCTGGAGATAAAGGTGAGCTTGTGCATGCTGTAAAAAGCCAAGACATACACCCTGCACAGGTAGTCATCTCTGATTGCAGCTACCAAACCAATCTGCAGCCAGAGACTGATTCAAAACATTCCCACAATACGGACCACTGCTTATCCAGAGCCTGCTGCGTGAAAATTTCTGAAGAAGAAAACAGATTTTACAGCGCTCTAGGAAGATCTTTCCGCTCGTGGTTTTTCTCCAGGTCACTTGATGAATCAGCCCTGAGAAAGCAAACGGACAAAATGAAGCCTCTGAAGAATGAAGGAGAATGGGCAAACAGTACTGTACCCATTCAGCATTCGCGACACTGCAGCTTGGATTTTGGTCACCACGGGCCACTGTTAAAAGAACAAAGTTTAGATGATGATGATGTGTTTGTGGGAAGCCTGCCTCTCAAAAACCCACAGTGGTCACCAGCCACAGATGCACTGAAGGATGTAAGTTTAAACGGAGGACACCAAAGTGTAGCTCAGAGCAAGAGTGAAGAAGCTTCTTTTATAAATGGCCCAGTGGAAGACAGGGACCACAGCTGCGGTTGTGATAAAGACGGTGCTGGTAAGTCTAATACCAGCAAGTTTTTCAAAAGAACTTCAACAACTGACTCCACTGACTCTGCTTTGGATTCAGCAGTGTCTGTTGGGGAGCAAACTGATGCCATGCTGGATACAAAAGCCTTCATGCGTTATTATCATGTTTTTCGGGAAGGGGAGCTGTGCTCCCTGGTAGAAGAGAATGTGCCTGAACTTCAGATACTTTCTTCCTGCTATGACCATGGAAACTGGTGCATTATTGCAGAGAAAAGAGGAACAGAGCTGTGAAGAGAACAAAGCAGAATTCTGTGACTGAGGATTTTAAGCTGCTCCTTGTGTTCCTGTGATTGTGCAGTGTGATATGGAATTTGAATCTCCTGTAGTGGTGTGCCATTCATTTCTGAATTAGCTCTCTACCTATTTATCTAACGCAAGGTCTGTATATAGGAACGTAAGTGGTAAACAATATTTATGTTTTGTTAAACTTTTATGAAGTTAAAACTGGAGAGTTTTATATTGCTTTTAGCAAATAATTGTGGTTTTAAATATACTTTTCTACTGAAAAATAAAATCTTTTTATAAGACAAGGATCAGGGCATCTTTTATGAGAAATATCCTCTCAGTAGAAAGTTTAGGCTTTGTTCTTCAAATGCTGAAAATGTGTCACATTACTCCTTGTTCTTGAAGTCCTATAAATAGAGGCATAGGCACATCTAAAAACATATTTGACTGTATGCTGCTAGAGTGCATGCTGCAGAACTGGGAGCGAGCATGGTCCCGGTGCTACTTAGGTTGCGGTAGAGTTGTTAATGGGAAAAAAAACTATGTAAAAAACAAGCTCTGCATATTCTGTCATTTGAGGTTTGTATTTGGGAGCAGAACGAATTTTGAACAGTATTTTGGATTTTTGTTTTAAAAGAATCTAATTTGTGTCTCAGGTGCAGGTTAAGTTTTACATGTTAGCTCTCACAAGTACTTTATCTGAATTTCTTTTGCTGTAGTTTTTCATTGGTTATGTGTACATAGAAGTCAGGGGGATTCATGAGAGTGTCAGTATTATGTAAAGGTTACAAAATACCAAATAGTTGAGATATATATATCTTTTTGATAAACCTGGGAAGTTGAGATACAATTAATAAAATTCCAGTGCATATCTGGTCAGCTGTCATATTTGCTCTCCTCATTCACTGACATGAGAATAAATATTAAATGATGTGTTAAATAGTGTAGATGGGAAGAGGATACAAGTCCAGTTTGTATATAAAATACAAATTCCTGTCTTATGCAGTTTAATCTTTTGAGACGTAAATGGTTAAATAGATTGCTTAAACAAGTTTCCCGTTCCCTGTAAGACAGAAATTCTGCTGGACATGATGCCCTGGCATAATCCAATTGTACTAGATTGTAGCAGTTGCCCTCATATAGTTCTTTACACACAAATAATCTCCCCCCTTTCAGTGGGAGGCTGTGGATAAAATCCACCTGGCTTTTGTGAAAGTGTAACTGTAGTTGTTACCAACTGGAACAGGGCTAGACTGGGCAAATTGCCTTCTTAGCACAAAGTTACTCCATTTTTAGGGTTTATTTACAATCAGTGATTTTAGTGTAGGGCACATCTTCAGCTGGTGTGATTTCATGACCTTTAATGGTGCTGTAGATTCACTCCAGAGATCAACCTTTTTGATACAGCAGTTTCAGAGACTCACATGATTGTCTGCCCTATTAGTGAGCAAATAAATGACTTCAAATACAAAGCAACAAGAGTGAAATACTAAAGTTTTCCAGTCTATGCTGGGTAAGTAGATGGATTTTAGATTGTTCAGTAGAAAGTCCTGATGTTGCTCCGTAATTTTAGATGTAGCTGCCCAGGAGAATTACCACATGGTAATGTATTATAGATTTATCTATTGGAGCGATGCCTGCAGAACAATCATCTTCATCTTCCTCATAGTTTGGGATCCTTGTGCTTTATCTTTCCTGGGTCTGTACCACTTGCACTCCCCACTGCCTTCTGAAAATAAACGTGTGGTCAAAGAACCATGCATCTGAGACTTCTCAAATATTGTTCCACTCTAAATATTACTTTCAGTACAGCCTGGGGCTGTGGTTCTCAGACACTGTGTCTGAGTCTTACCTTAGAAAACTGGCAATACTCCCTGCATGGCTGGGTCCAGCGGCTCGTGGCTGAGGGGCTGCTCCTGCTGCATCCATAAGCTCCAGCTGTAGAAGCACAGTGCAAAAATGCCATATCGCAGAGCCGGCGTGGGTCGTGCTGAGCTCCACACCTCACCTGCAACGCGCTCGTGTCAATGCCTGCCTCATTTGTTGGGAAATTCTGGTGGAGCTTGAGGATTTTAAAATAAAACTTAGTTGCTTCCAGATAAGATATGTCAGTGGATATTCAGCATGTCTGGAATTTGGGCCATATTTAGGAAGGAGGTAATCGATTATCCTGTATCCAGTTTTGAAAGTTTGTCCCTACACTCCAGCATGCAGAAACTTTATTACACATATATAAAAATATTTATAAAATATTGTAAATGTAAACTGACAGCTGGGAGAAGGAACATTATAATTTTGTTATCTGGACTTCTGCAGTCTATCTGTGGAGTATTTGGTGTGTGGTCAAGTGGGCTGACAAAATTTAGGCTAAACTGAGAAAGAAAAGACCTCCATTCTCTTTATAACAGAGACTTACTATTGTTGTAAGAGGCTGAATCTATATTTCAGGCTCTAGTAAAAACTTAAATCAGCTGTAAGAAAGAGCCATCAGCTCAAAGCCACTGAGGTACTTTAAACTGTTTTTGTGTTTGTACACTTTCCACGCATTGTTTGGTTTGAGATTCTTGCCTGGGGATGCTTTTCACAATTATTTACTTCTGTATTGGATTTTCTCTTGTTTTGAACTGATCTCACTAAGTTGCATTTACATGCAAGTTTGGATTATGTTGTTATAAATTCCTGGGGGGAAGGAAAAGGGAGGTTTGGTAACCTGCTTTCTTTTCAAATATTCAGTCTTCCTCTGACGATGTATAATCACCATGGAACACAATTTCTATAGACTGGGCCTCAGTCAGCTGAAGTCACACGTGTGAGCCTTTATTCCCACGTGCAGTCTCCCATCTATTTATAGAGGCTGCCTAGGTCTGTAGCAGCTTTAGCATTTCATAAGAAGACAGATTAGCTCGTTCAGAGCGTGGTGAATGTCTCTGTTGGTTGGTTTCTCTTTTGATGAGGCCTGTCTTGAGCAAAATACAATTTCCAGAAGAATCCATGTGATCCCAATCTTTAATACCTTACAGACATACTTAATGTTCTCAGAGAAGTGTGTATACCATTGAAAAGTCTGTGGTAAATGAATGAATAGATAAGTAAAACCCATTTGTCCTTGCATGCTAAAGCTCTCAGCAATATCCAGACAACAAGATCTGACTGTTATAAGGTAAAAGCCAAATGTGCTCATATTTACTGTCTGACAAATGGACCATATTCTCACCCCAGTTATGCCAATAACAAACCTGCTTCTGACTGCAGTGGGCTAGGATTGCTTCTAAGCTGCTCAACTGGCTTTAAGTGGCACATGGAGAAGTCTCGATTGCATGAGAAAAGATGTCCTGTTTTTTTTTTTTTTTTTTTTTTACAATTTAATTTACTAGTATCATGTCAGTCTGAACTGGCTAAACAAAAGCTGCTACATTATTACTCTTACAGACTATAATCCAAATGGACAATTGCAATAAAAAAGATACAATTGAACAGACTTATTTTTGAAAGCCTAATACAATTGCAATCTTTGATAAATGACATTTTGTCTTTTTTTTTTTAATACATGAAAATATTTATATTAGAAGTGCAGAAGCATCATTTTTTTTTCTTGTACTAATGGTGACTAATTTACTTTCTTCCAAGCTTACATTGCTGGAATTTTAAAAGCACAGGTGAGGAATATATATAAAGCTATAAATACTCTATCAGATTTTTTTGTTACATATTTATATACAAGTTATGCAGACTTTAAAATGCTGAATGAAGAACTGTGTGTGCTTCACCAGCAGAATAGTGTTAGTGAACCACCTGGGTAGATTCTGAACAGAAATAATGGCTCTGATCCCGTGTCTTCTCTGCTGCTTCATGTCTCCATCAGGCTGCATTCATATCACCAGGGGCTGTATTAGTATCGACCTTGTGTTGAATCTACTAATCTTCTCACTTTCTTGCTCAGCGCTTTTATAGGATTTGTGGCTACTTTAGTACTCCAGGAAAATGAAGTGTGTCAGTGTTAAATATATACAATTGTATATCTCCCTTGTGAGTTCAGCATTTCTTATTCTTACAGTATATGAATTTTGGCAGCTACTGTTGATTTTATCTTCCAGTCCGCTGGTCAAACCCATGCTTAGGTACTGCTCTGTAGTCAAGTCATTGTCCATGCATGGAACCTATTCTCTAGTATTTGACAGAAAATAAATCCTAGTTGGTTAAAATATTATTTTCTACAGAACTTTTGTGCTTTCAGATTAGTTAATAAATATATTAGCCGCTGGAAACTCTGTGTCTGGGAAAGTTCTTAATGAATGTTAAATTTGAGAAGACTCTGTTAGTGCTATTTGCTCCGTAAGTTAGACCACATGGACATGATACAGAGCAGGTAAGCACAGTGATTTGCTATGAAGCCAAGAAGCCTGTCTTTACTTCTTTACTTTAGACAACCATGGTCGCCCTAGCCATAAATGTGATTACTTGAACTAGGTAAATAAAGGTGATAAAAAGCAGTTTTTAACCATGTCAGTATTGTACATCCTGTTGATGATGGAGAAGCACGATGGTCAGCAGAATTAATTGCTACAGAGCTACCTTTCCCGCTTCTTCTAATCCATTTACAGTCATCCAGAACTAAGCTTTGTGGTGTAAGATAACATTGAAGTATTTCTTCAGGATTGTCAACATTCTTTTTGCACCAATTTAAATCAGAAAAGAAAAAAGAATGTAATTAGAATTATGCAATTGCCTGGTGAGGTTACAGCTATACCGTGTTAAAAGTGTTTTTACAGTTGCAGTGATCATTTATTGTGTTTGTACAATTACAGTGATCACTTATTATATGTTTATTATAGTAATGACTAAGGACCTAGTTTTGATTAAGCACTCTCCAGGTGGGTATTAGTACATGCCCAGTAGTACAGAGTGTGTAACCCAATAGCATTTAGATTTTGGGAAAGTAGTATGAGCACAGACTGGACAATAGGGTGGTAACAAGCGGAATTTCAGGGGGATATGGAATGGTCTTTATGAAAAGGGAATGAATTAAATCTGACAGAGTGTTGAGAAAGGCTAAAGAAAAAGAGTAAAGACAGGAATATACAGGGAAATGAAGGGGAATGACAAAGATGGGAGCAACCACAGCAGAGAAAGCGCAATCATCACTGCTGGATATTCTATGGGTATGCAGAGGTCCCTGTTTCGACTGCTCGTACTTTCTGGAGAGTCTAGTTCAAGTCTCTCTGCTGTCTTCAGAGCTTGTGCAGAGGGAGGAAGGCACCTTTTTCCCATCTCTTGGAGTTCAGTACTCTTTCCTGTACACTTCCAAGGCTAGGCATACGCAGAGGACGATTGGTTAGGGATAATATTTTTTCATTCCTTTATATTTCCATCACTTCATTGCAGCATGTTCTGTTTTGATTCCTTTTATTCTTGCCGAGTACTTCAGTTTGCTGTGGTTGGTTTGACCTCTCAGCTATGTCCACAATCTGGGGTTGCATTTGTTTTACCTAGTTACCTCTTCTACCAAGATAGTTGGACTAGTACAAGCTTTGCACGTAGAAAGGGTTGTAGGAACAGTTTAAACAAGTACTAAGGCACAAAAAGGTACGTATTTTCAACAGTCAATGGATATCTGTGGCTTGCTGTTATTAGTGCAGTAAGAAAGGAATGTTATCCAGAGTAAAGAAAGGATTGCTCTGAGACTCCCCCTTAACGCATTAGGTATGTGGATGCTGTAGAAGACTGTACCAGGCATGTACCTGCATCGTTGATCCTTAGATAGTTTTCAAAATCGAGTGAACTACAAGATACTTGGTTTGCTTCTATAGTTGTAAATATATTCAGCATTCTGCATTCAGATGAATGTGGTTGCACAGCCTCCCTTTGCTTGACTAATAACCAAAGGCTCCACTATTTCTGTTTCATTTCTGTTTATTTCTGATTTAATTTGTTTTCTTCTTTCTAAGCATTTCCTTCCAAAGACTTCCCACCTCAGCCCACCTCGTTTCTATTCAGGTAGGTACAGCCAAACAACAAATACAGCAGTGGTGCCTCGGATTACCACAGATATGTATGTATTTCTCATTTTTACCTTTAAGTCTTCGCTTGTGATGATACTTCCAGGCTGCTTTCGTACTTCTACCTCTGACAGCTGAAGATAAAAGTGAAAAAAATGCACCCTTAATACCTCAAAGCATCATAGCAAACCTCATTATGATGACCAATTTAGGGGATTATGGGCACTTTAAAACTCTAATAGTGCAAAATGTAATGGTATCATCTACACATCATTCTTGTTTGCCTCCTTGTTTCCTAGCTGTTATTTATTCATCATTGTCTTCACTAAGGTACCTTTTGAACTCTTTAAGCTAAGCCTACCTCTTCCTAGAGCTTGGGGTTCTTGAGGACAGTAGATGCCTCTACTACTGTTGTGGCAGTTCAGCACCTGCACCTGCTGCTTTTCCAAGTGCCCAACAGAGAAAAGTTGTCTTAAATAGAATCCAAATAATCTGATTAAAAAAACTCGAACCAACCAACCCCTACCTCCCCCTGCCCCCCCAAACTAACAAGAACAACCACAGACCCATAGCAGGAGGTGCTTTAGCATTTTTGATCACATCCAAACTGAAATGGAAATGTGGGAGTGGAAAGAATATATGGATATTATGAGTGGTGCTCCTAGCTTTGAAAAGATTTTTGGATATAAATTCTTCATCCCCTTTAGCCCTGTTGACAAGGTGCTACACTCTGCTTTGATGAGTGGTATGTGGCTGGGACAGTGGCCGCAGGAACAGTGAGATAGTACTAGGTTGCCCTCTTCTGTTGTGACAAAGTAGGTTAATTTCTGTAGAATATTAACTGCCTGTTGTTACTCTTTGCACAACATCTAAAATTCTCCTTCCTGAATGAAAAGAGGATTGCCCTATGACTCTCAGTCATTTTGAAACTGCCGTAAGTAAAATAGACAAAGATGCAGATGTTCACCCTATAGCTAAAAATGTCACCTCTTACCAATGTGCTAACAAAGAAGTCTGTGTGTGCACAGTCAGATTGAAAGCTGATGTTTCCTCTTGCACAGGATAAAAATAAAAGCTGTTAATGGGAGGCTTTTTGGTGAGGCAACATCATGTTCTTTTGTTCATGTTCTTTCCCTCTCTACTCTGCCCTCGTGAGGCCCCGCCTGGAGTCCTGTGTCCAGGTCTGGGGCCCGCAGTACAAGAAAGATGCAGAACTGTTGGAGAGGGTTCAGAGGAGGCCACGAAGATGATCCGAGGGCTGGAGCCCCTCCCCTACGAAGAGAGGCTGAGGGAGCTGGGCTTGTTCAGCCTAGAGAAGAGAAGGCTGCGGGGGGACCTCATTGCAGCCTTCCAGTACCTGAAGGGAACGTACAAACAGGAGGGGAACCAACTTTTTAAAAGGGTAGAAAATGGCAGGACAAGGGGGAATGGATTAAAGCTGAAGGAGGGAAGGTTTAAATTAGATATTAGGGGGAAGTTTTTTACAGAGAGGGTGGTGAGGTGCTGGAACAGGCTGCCCAGAGAGGTGGTGGATGCCCCATGCCTGGAGGTGTTCAAGGCCAGGTTGGATGGGGCCCTGGGCAACCTCGTGTAGGTCCAGGCCTGGAGGTTGGTGTCCCTGCCTGTGGCAGGGGGGGTGGAACTCTGTGATCCTTGGGGTCCCTTCCAACCCAGACCTTTGATTCTATGATTCTTTTGTGTGTCTCTCTTCTATATCTTTATAGAAGAGGCTATGCTACATGCCAGAATTACTGAGAATAAACGGACCCTTCACAGGTCTGCTTCCTTACTGCAGGACTGACAGGGTGGTCAGGTTTAGTTCTGAACATTTGGACTGGGTACAATAATGTGTTTCCTGTGAAAGGAGGGATTAGCCACTTGGACAGAACAAATGCTCTAGTACAGAGAAAGCACATATGAGGCTAAACCTTTCTACATAAAAAGAAGGAAAACAGACTGGTTTGTGGCTCACTGGCCAAAGCCGCTTTCCAGTGTGTCCGAGGGAACACCAGAGGTGAGACGGTGATGAAATTAATAGAGAGCGAGTCAGGCGCAGCATCTCCGGCCTGCTTTAAGCTGAGTTTTATTCAATGACATAGCCTGATGAAGGTCATTGCCTGTACTGAGCAGTAGCAGCTCCTGTCAATACAGATAACAGTCAAGAACACTTGCTGCCTCTTGGGATCTGGCCCTCTCCATTTTATGAAGACTGGCTGGTCCAAGATTGACCACTGGGCCATTTAAAAAGGTTACTGTAACTCCTATTTTACATAACAAACAGATACAAATAGTCATGTATGTATATTTTGATGCAACCTTTTTCATTTGGTTTTCCTTTTTTTTTTTTTTTTTTTTTTTCCCTTCTGCATGTATTAAAGGTTTTACTTCCATTACCACATAACAGTAACTAGTACGTGCTGCAATCTGAAATGTAAACAAACCATTTGATAATGAGGAAGAAAGGACAGAGCCATCAGGACAAATGAGCTGCCAGCCAGAGCATGTTTGGAAGGAGGCAGTTGGGAGGAAGGGAAGGTTGCTAGGAGAACCACATTAAGAGAGCAACAGAAAACTGCTCAAACCTGCGAAGTCTGACTTGGTTCTGGGAGTAATTACATCAAAATCTTATTCAAAGTCTTCCATTGACTTTCCTGGTCTTTGTATCGGTCGTTCTCAGAAATGCCTGTTTTACCCTGGGCTTTTCCTTTCTTTGATTCAGAGAAGAAACAAAGATCCCTGGGTGGTTTACTTTATGGTTCAACATATAGTAGGTCAGTCAGTTTAATAGCAGAATGTTTGACCACAGCCGCTCAGGAGTGTTTCCTTAGTCCCTTGAAGAGTGAGCCACTGGCACACCCAACTCCCTTTCTCTTTTCCCCCTCTACCTTGAGATTCACGAGGAAATAAAAATAAAAATCCAAGCATGAAGAGCAGACTGGGGCTGTGACATGTTCCCACCTGCTCCTTGAGCTGGGTATTCAAAGCACCAAAACCTTGCGTCTATATTCTTAGCTACAATGAAAAATGCCTAAGGCTCAGCCAGAGATACCAAATTATGGAGTATAAGGTAACTTTTCAAACTTATCTGTGAAAAAAAAATGCGAATTTGCTTTGAGTTACATCCACTGACTTTGCTGGTGTTTGGATCAAGATCCTAAATGGGAATTTTGCCCCAGAGAGTGCATGTGTTCTGTTAAGATGCAGGTTTTTTGGGGCCAGCATAGGGAAATACCTGTATGCAGCACTGCGTGTCTTCAGATTCACCTTTGCTTTTTAGTTCACATAAAGACTTTACAGGAAAAGTGAAGTGATTTAGTGCTGTGCAAAGAAGCCTTTCAAATATGAACTGAATTCATAATTGACATATCTATGAAATATTAAACAAACCATTAGTGCTTCTGAGCAGGTTACCCACATGAGCCCTTCAGTCGGCGCTGGATCATGTCTCTGTGGGAACGTGTTAGGCTCTGGCTTATTGAGAGTAAAGAAGCATAAATGAGAACTCACTGGAGACAGAGTATCAAAAAACATATTTAAGTGGATAAATACCAAAAAGAGATTTAATACACAGCTATGTAAACAGTTTCAACATTCTTACGATGAAGTTTGAAATAAAGTCATGCAGTGATAGCCACTTGATGATAATAAATACATAGATTTCAGGGATTATGACACGGAAACGGATTGTTGGCAGATGAAACAGAAGTAGGGGAAGGTTATATCTTTGTGCACCTGGGTCAGAAGGGAACAGGCTGTAGGATGCCTATGTGAAACCATGGAATGGAAGGGGGGGGTCAAACAAGGGGGAGATGTTTGATTGCAGATTCCCAAACTTCTAAACTTGGCCCAGTGGCCATCACTGGAGAGATGTCGCTCTTGGTGAATGATGCAGTTCTAAGACACTCATGGTCCCTTCCTCACATCCCAAGGTATGAAATATGAACAATGACGATGTCCGGCCATTGGCATTGTCCATATCTGAGCTGCAACCTTCCCGAGGGGTATGTGGTAGGGTGGGCTTCTCTGAGATGATAGTTCACTGAAGGCACATTGGTTACATTGAGTTGGCAGCATGAAAATCATTGCTGCAGCCTCTAATATTTATAGACATGTGTTCTTTCTTAAATGCAAGGGGATTATAGAGAAAGGTAACATCACCAAGGAAATACCAGCACACGGTTTGGGGCTATGTTTCAGCTGGTTTGATCCCTGCAGTTTGTATGTACCACAGCTGGCTGGTCCTGGATTGGCCGGGGGTGTGCCGAGAATACTGTGAAGGGGC
>KL278145.1:0-14532 GCA_000699545.1 Podiceps cristatus | reverse complement strand
GAGGCCGAGGTCATTGAAAACAACATCATAGCAGTCTCCTGCATTTGAGTGCCAGCTTTCCCTCAGAACAAGTGCAAAGGTTTAAATTAATAAGTTGGAAGGGTTCAGAAAGGGAAGAGAGAAAGAGAGGGTGGAAAAGCATAACTAGGAATATTCCTAACAGTGCTGGAGAATGCTGCAATTAAGAAAGAAATATTAAATAGTTTAAAAAAATATTAAGGGAAAGGAACAAAAAATATGAACATGAAATATAAACTAGTGTTTTTCTCATACAAACTGGCCAAGAGTCTATACAAGGGACCACAGGAAGTTTCTCAACTTTTTTTTTTTTTTCTTTAATTGAGAATTAAAAGCTCAACAAATAAATGTAGTTTCACTGAAGTCTAGACTAAAGACACTACACTGCCTGAGGGGATTAAGTGGATAATCAAAAACATTTTGTGGTTTCTGCTGTTCCCAGAGACCAAAAGTAGGGACAGAGGAAAATGAGAGATGGTAAATGAGCCAAACAGAAAAAAAACCCAAACCCTGCAGAAAGAGATGACTTTCCCATATCCCGCTAGAGGCCAACTGAAAGTAGCTAAGTGATCTAAAGTCCTTGCATTTCTTTGTAGAATATAAATAGTCAGAAGAGTTTAATGGTCATTTAAGTAACTATTAATTTTTTAATATTTGACTCAGTGCAACTCTTTGAATTTATTAAAATTGCCTATGAAATATTGGAATGAGAACACAGAGACTAACTGATCCTATAATGTAATGTGATTATTTAATTACTTTGATAGGCAAAATTAGAAGTAAGACCTAGATCACTGTGCGGTTGGAGTACAGAAGATTTTATGGGGTCATTAGTCTGGGATTTTATGTAGGCAAATTAACTTTTGGATAGCAGTGCCCTAAACAGGCTTGGCTTATAAATTACATCTCAGGACCTACTTATATATAAAGGTGACTATTCAGATCAAGTTGTTCAATTTTTTTATTGCTTCCCTCTGGATCATCATTATCAAACCTAACATTCAAATTTCTGGGGTTTGGGTGTGAATGGAAATGCTGGTAGTATCAAGTTTTATTCTCAGCTGCTTACTATATGATCTTCATCAAAAATTAAATGTAAGATTACCTCTAGACACCCACATCCCACTGAGCTGAGACAGAGGAGCAAGGCAGGGGAATATGGATTTTTTGAGTCAGGATCTGGCAGTTTAGATGATAACTTATTTTGGAAAGCACAGACAGGGGTACTGGGAGAACGGATGTGCTGTCCTAAGGAAGTGAATACAAAAGCTTCTCACTACCAGGGAATTATATTTAGAGATTTTGTCTGCAAGAGAATCCCCTCTGTTTGATTCTTCTCCAGCTGGACCTTGTAAAGTGATTTCTCAGCAAGGCCTGTAAAGCACAGCATTGCCCCAGTCACATCTATTAGTCACAAGCACAGATGGCGACGGTACCTACATCAGTCTGTGGGAACTCTGCAGTCAGCTAAGCTAGGTATGTTTGGCATTTGTCTTGCATTGCAAAATCCCTTCACAGATGCTGCATATTAGGCTACTGCTGAGACAAGAGTCTAAGGCACCTACAAATCCCAATGACAAAGCAAAATCATCTTCACAGTCTTATCTTTAGCCAGATTAAATGATACCATAAAACAAACTTCTCTAAGGCCATTAGAAAAAAAAAATAGGAAAAAATTTACTTTTCAGTTCTTAAACATTTACACATAAGTCATTAATAAGGGAGTTGATAATTCTGGTTCAGTAGAATCAACAGCTCCAAAAGACCATCAGTTTTGAGAAGACATTTATCTATCTATCTATCTATCTATCTATCTATCTATTTCTTTATCTATTTTCACTTCAGGGGCTCTCAGGGCTATGTGTTACTGATCTGCTCACTGTGAAGAAGGAATGTGTTATGGTCTAACACCAGACTCCTTCACTAACCAAAGAACCTGTATATATTGAAAAGGAATTGTTGTTGATTGTCCTGTCTGTGATTATGCTTAATATTTGTTTACACGAATAGAACAGAGATAAAATGCAGGCGATCTGGTAATACTATTGTTTTCTGCAATAATGGTAACGTGTGCTAACTCGATTTAAATACTGCCTAACATGTTCCACTCAGCAGAATAAGAGAAAGTAAAGCTTCAGTTTTCCACTAGGTGTCAGTCAATCTATTTCTCTGGCTAGATGGGCTCTACCTGCGGAGGAGAGTGGGGAACAAAATACAAATGCAGAGCTGCTCTAAAAATAGTTATTTTCTGTGAGTATCAACTAAAACTATTTTGAAAGAATGAGACCAAATGGATGATTTTGTGGATGTTTTCTTGTTTGCTTTACATTTTCTCTTTAACAGCAGTCAAGAAAAATCCCACAAACTCCAATCCTGATAGAGCTGATCCATAAGCAAGAAATCTGGGGGAAAGCAGAAAGCAGGAGCGAAGGGTACGGAGACACCGCTTCATTATTTCATTCAGTCCTGAGCCAGCAGCAGCAGGAGTCAGCCCTTTCGAGAGAAGGGTGCCTCAGATACCTCTCCCTGCAATGGAAACATTTCTCGAGGAAGCTCTGAAGCATTGAGCCTTTGAACTTCTATTGCATTAAAAATACCCAGCAAATTCACAGTGCAAGGCACGGAAACGTCCTTGGGAAAGATCTTGAAAGTGCAAGAAACATAAAGTGGGAAACAATTGTCAAAGGGAGGAGAGAAGACAGATGCAGAGAGTGGAGTGTGTCAATATGGATTCCAAAAGCGCAGCCAGCCATGATTCCTAATATTGGCTACTTAACGGTAGCCTTGGCCCCGCATCACTGGCCGTAATGGCACTTGAAGATGACGGGCTGCTCCTTGCATCAGACTTGGACAAATCACAGCTGCTGTGGGGAGGGCAGCACCCGAAAGGTGGGAAGGGAAGGGAAGGGAAGGGAAGGGAAGGGAAGGGAAGGGAAGGGAAGGGAAGGGAAGGGAAGGTGCAGAGCAAAACTGGACAAAATGAGCCAGAGGATGTTAGAGAAAGTGCAAGAGGAAAGAATGCAAATAGAGCATTTTCAGCCCAGCTTCATAAAAACCCAGACAGCCCATCTGTTGTGCGAGTCGGTCCCAGATACAGTTTCTAGTAACGTTTCACATGTGCAGCTGCTCTGAACAGGTTGTAACATGGGCTACAGCTTCTTTCATTGCCCACTGTGCCCAGGTAGGTGCACTAGCACGTGTTAACTGAGACTGTTAATTCCCGAGGCTCTGTAAAACCTTTACTCCGAGAACTGCAGGATCCCAGGGGCAGGGCACCTATGGGAACAACGGTCTGAGGAAATCTGACCAAGACCATGATGCAAAAGTTGGAGGTACCTGTTAAAAGAGAGCAGCAGCTTTGGGATAACAATTCAGTTTACACCCCATGTTCACTGGGGAAAGGGCCTTAATACTAATTGTGGTCCAGCCAGATGAAGCCGTCGCTGGAGGAAATGGTGACCAATGCCCAGAAAGGTGCCAGGGAGAGGGACGGGATCCCCAGGCTGCCCAAAGACCTGTTAGGTCTTTTTCTTTTGGTCTGTGGCTGCTGGGCTGTGTGATCTGGCAAAGTAGAGACCCCAAAAGAACAACCAATGTGGTATTTTATTGTACAGCCTGTTTCTTCTACACTGGCATCAGCGTCAGTCTTGTCTTTGTGATCCCTAGCTCCACTGCTCAGAGAGCTTTTTTGCTTGCTGCTAACAACTTTTTTTGGGGTCTCTTACCCCAGCAGAATTGAGGTAGCAGAAAACCCCTTCTTTCACATGCTCTTCACTTCTGCTCTTCATTTATCAGTGTAGTATTTGCCAGGTTACTACTCTTGTGTGTTGAGTTGCCTCTTTTCACCGCTGCACAGCTCTCCCATTCACCTAGCCATTAGGTTTCTCCCAGTGGCTATTACAGAGATGAGAATGTTATTAAAATAATCTAGTAGAGGAATTATTAAGACATATTTTAACATAATCCCTCCCCCAATCCAAAAATTAGGTTATGATATTTGTTATTGTTCTTCTTTGTTGCTTAAGTATTGGTTGGGGGGGCTGGCTGGCTATATACAATAGAGAAAGAACAAAATATTTTTGTGGGTCTGTTTGTGCAGCTTTGCAAGATGCACAGAATGGACAGACTTGACAGCATTACAAAAAGCCTACAGGCTTCTTGGTTTGCTCTTCTTCCCTCTGAAATACCCAGAGCCAGAGATCCTAATTTTACGTAACAAAAGACAGAGTGGATTGGTTGTGCCGGAGGAGGGGTAGTTATAAGAAAAACAGCCAGCACTCTGTTCTGGCCTGTCAGTGGTGGGGCTGGCAGAGGGGTCGGGGCAGCGCAACACGGGAGCCCAAGAGGTCCTGGAAGCAGCAGCAAGGGTTTGCAGGAGCAAAGCTCTGCAGCAGGATCTGGCAGCCAGGCGCTCAATGGCTATGTGCTGTCCTTCAGCAACTCTCTTCACCCATCCTCACCCCAGGGAGACCTTATTGCGGTCTTTCAGTACTTAAAGGGGGCCTATAAGAAAGATGGGAACAGACTTTTTAGCAGGGCCTGATGTGACAGGACAAGGAGTAATGGTTTTAAAAGAGAGGATTAGCTGTAAGGAAGAAATTTTTTACGAGGAGGTTGGTGAAGCACTGGCACAGGCTGCCCAGAGAGGTGGTAGAAGCCCCATCCCTGGCAACATTCAAGCCCAGGTTGGACAGGGCTGTGAGCAACCTGATCTACTGAAGGTGTCCCTGCTCATGGCAGGGGGTTGGACTAGATGGGCTCTGGGGGTCCCTTCCAGCCCAAACTGTTCTATGATGCTATGGTTCTATCTTTGTTCAGCTCAGCTTCCCTGCTCATAAAATGAGAATAAAAGCAGCTCCTGTCTTCACAGAGTGCTTTCAACCCCCAACACCAAGACCCTTATACTGTAACTTCAGGGAGCCAATGGTACTATAGTAAACAGTGAGTTTCCCCACTGGATCAGACACAGGAAACTCTTCCCAGAAACGTGCTGATTTAGAAGGTGTGTTTTCTTGGATTGCCAAGGAATACATTCAGGTACTGTTGTTGCACACCTGCACTAGCAATTTTTAAAGCCACTTATCTAACAGAGACAGTGCTTTGGAGGTCACTAGGAACTGGCTTCTGCCATCCTCCCACTGGGGTGTGGGTCTGTGATTAGCCTGGCTGCAAGCCGATAGGAGATTGCTCTTCTTGGCAAGGCAAATGTGGGAGATTTAGGACCCGAATGTCACGTGCGTCAGGGAAAACCCTTCTGGATGAGCTGGAGGGTGTAGTTCAGCACTACCTTTCCCTCTGTCCCTCAGTTTTTCAGTTATTTAACAGTTGTTTAGCTCTTGCATACCTCTTCTTTAAGGCTCAGACTTTTCTTCCTTTAGTCTGATGTGCTTCAAATCAAGCCCATACAATTTTTTTCAGCCAAAAGGTTCTTAGAGCTTATTTATATAGGAGTCTTGGTTTGTGACAGTGCAGGGCTGGAAGAAGGAACCGATGCTCTCAGGATAAGCCAGGAGTGCCCATGGGGGACTTGGACTATAACAAACCTCCAGGAAGCAAACCTCAGCAAAATTAGCTGATGGTGTTAAAATTGCAATTCTACTCAAGGCTGATGTCTTCGGTGCTGGAAAGGGTGCTGCTGTTAACGCTGCGCGCTCTTCCTGCCAGTCGCAAACACCTACGATTTCTAGCTCAGCTGCGTTTTCTTCCTAGTTGACAGAAACCTTGGCTGTGAAGTGCAGGAATAAACCCTGGGATCCACCGCAGTCAAGTTTTGTTTTGCTGTTGAAATTTTCACCTCTGTAAAATCATTACAGAAAAAATGTTTTTATTTATGATGTTGTATTTATTTGACATTTCTATGATACATACTTCAGAAATTTAAGAACCCTCCTTTGTTTTTCTGTGTGTATCCAGCTTGTTCCCAAGAAACAGCGTTGCTGCATACTTGTTTGAGCTGGAGGCGTGAGGGAAGTGCTGGCTCCCAGCGCTTGTCCCTGGTTTAACAGATGGGAGCTACGGCTTTCCATGTGCGTCTGTGGAGCTATGGAAGCAAACCTGTTTCCTGGAGAGGTCCGCAGGGCAACTGCTTTCTCCTGCCGAGACGCTGAAATGGAAATGCTTGCTGGCTGTTTTCCTTTGAGGCTGGTGCTCTCTCCTCGTACAGCGCAACTTTCTAATAGCTGACTTCGAGTGAGCTTCTGAAATGCCGAGCAGCTGAAAACCCGTCGTATGCCTCTCGCTGTAGGGAATACCGGCTGCTGGGCAGAATTACTGATCCTTAATTACTGTGTCTGTACAAACTATGATCTGCCTGGAGCCATAATCAGGTATAAAAAGACTCTGAAATAAATCTATAGACCAAGTTCTATATTTATGTAAAACCCTGACAATTGGGAAGGCATGCCAGCATGAGTTATTAATGCCACCATATTTTTATCATGTGAATATGACTGTGAGGTTAGTGATGGCCAGGGTTTCTGGACATGGCATTGCAGCCACACAAACAAGGAGTTATTTCAGCCAGCTGGTTGCATTTGAGAATGAATTTCATACTTGCAATTCTGTGGTGAAAGGGACTCATTAGAGGAGAAGGAGAAAGAAGTAGCTTTTCTCAGATTTTTTTTGGAACAACTGCACTGATTTGGAGACTGTAATTCCCCGAGGAAGCTGTGTCTCAGCTATAAATACCCTCTGAGCTAGCTCAGCAGGTTTATCTGGGCTGGGATTAATTTATAGGTGTTGCATTTGACTCTTACAGGGGGCATATTTCTTATTCTCTGTGGAGCAGTGATGAGGAAATATGACCCAGGGAGAGTCTGAGATATCTTTTAATGGTCAGCTTCCTCCATGGCTATTCTGCATGCCTCGGTGCAGAATAGCTAACCAGAGCTAACGGCCAGGGGCCGGCCAGCCTCTTGGGGCAAAGTGTTTGTCTGCAGGGAAAGCAGGAGATGAAATAATAGCTATGTTCCTTTGTCATTGTAAGTGGCTGGTTTTAAATAATACATCTTTTTAGAAGTTAAATCTAAGTAAAGCTGCCCACGATCGCCACCTCCACCGCCATTGCAAAGCAGGAGGTAAGACCTGGGAGGGGCAGATCTGCTTTTAGCTGGACTTGCAGGCACGTTTCCTACGCCAGAAGAGAGCAGGGCGGACAGGCAAAATGTGGAACTGGGGTATGTAAATGTCAGCCCGACTAAAGAAAGTTAGAAGTATTAAATATTGCTATGAGTGAGGCTCTGGTAGGAAACAACTTAAACTTAATGTAAGGAAGGTTGGCTCTTGCAGAGTATATCCCCAGAGGAGAGCTGCTGGCAGTGAATGTCCTCTCCCATGTTTTCCCCCTCATTTTAAAGGCAACAGCACTGAATCCTAAAATGCTGCAGTATTAGGACATGCACAGAAGAGTGTTACATTTAGCTGCTGAAAAAGCCTGATGAGGGGATCAGATTGTCACAGAATTGTTCTTCTGAGGCCACTGCATGACCTTGGGTAAATTGATAGGTGACTGCCAAAAGCACAGGATGAGTCAATCTGGAAAGAGGTACCACAAGCAAGATCCCCATCCATGGAGCAGTAGGCCTAGGCTTATTCATGTTTGCAGAGAAAGTAAGTAGGTACTTTCCCCCCCAACATAGCTATAGCATAGGAAATGTGACAGCCAAAAAGATGACTGAAAGCCAAATTAATTTTTTGAATGAATACCATGAATACCGTGTTGAACAGTGTCTGACTGCTCAGTGGGTAAGTCTTCATGTGTGGTTCTCAAACACTCGCACATGTGGTGTCAGAAGAAAGCGGCTGTGCTGTCGTAGTTTGATCTCCCTCCTGACTGAAAGTGATGGGGCGCAACGCTGGCCACCAGCAGCAATACGCGGCGAGGCAGCTGTTGTTTCTGAAGGCAGCAGACTTCGACACAAGTTACAATGGCTGTTTTTCCAGGCTGACGGAAGAGTATGCTTGGCCAGTTCCTTGCCGGAGTGTATCTCAGCTCATCAGGAGCATCTGAGTCGTGGTATAGGGCACATCAGAAGCTAAATGTTTCTTGCTCTCAGACAAAAATAGTCAAATCTCTTAGAACAGACAAATACCTTCTGACGATCCTGAACTTGTGGATGCCTTGTTTAGTAACTTAATCTCTATACTTGAAAATAACTAACAAGGCTTATTTATTATTTCTGATCAAGTTCTGATCAAGCTCTCCTCTTGTCCCAGCCAGGGAAACTTCTGGACAATCCCTCCTCTTGGCATTTTAGGGGAAAGGCTGGTTGTTCAGACCTCAAGCTCTCCAAGAGGGTGATGACAGGCCCTTTACCTCCAAGCCTTGCTTAACATGATGCAATCAATGTGCAAAATAGGCCACCTAGCCTGAGCTGTGCCTGTGAAAGGTTTTGCATCAGGTCAGGGCAGCCAAAGGGAGAAGGAAAGGAGGGAGCAAGGGCTGAACCTGACCCGGCTGCTGTGTGGGCTCTGGCGGGACGCAGCAACCACCACGATGGGATAAAACACACAAGCAACACAGAACTGCTGCAAAAAGAGAGCTTGCAGGCTCTGACAGGAGGTTTGCAGAGCAGAAAGTGGCAATACAGAAAACAGCAGGGCTGCAACAGCAGCGAGTGGTTTCAGAAGCTCCTACTGCTCCTGCAATGTTTTACAGAGAGCATCTGGAACACCTTATCTGTGATTGGGAGCGTTTGGTGGACTTTTTGGTGCTTTTGTGAAATGAAGTGTGCATCTTTAAATTAATGCTTGATTAACAATTAAGGTAAAGAAAGAAAACAGTATTTTTAGAGTGGTGACACCTAGGGAGTAGCGCCCTCAGAAACATTTCCTTACAAAGGGCATCTTGTAGACTATTCTCTGTTTCATGACTTGAAACAACTGCCAATACTATGTATATTTTTTATCCCAGTTTATGACCCCCTGGAGCGTGATAATGGATATAAAACATTAATCTGATTTGTCTAAAATTTTTAATCCAATTTTTTGTTTAATGCTACAAATCTGGGCATAACTGATAACAAAATTTACAGAGTCTTATCTCTTCAAGGAGATAGCTAAATGCGATGCCATTCATCACGGTGATAGGTAGTTCCTCAGGCACAAATACACACATATTGCAGACTGAGCATGATGACGACCAGATCCAGCTCTGTTTTCTGTCTGCTCTTCTGTGTGGCTCTATTGACAAAAAGCTACGAGCAAGGGCAAAGCAATGCTCTTGATGAATCCTTCACAAATGTTTGGGTTGCTCTCTTATGCTCTCCTCTGGCAAATTTGAAAGAAAATCTAGCAATCTGTGCTAGCCAGAGGCCATGAGTGTAGACTGCAAAGAAGACTACTCTCTTAAAACCAGCCCAGCATTTTGCTTGAAGTTGGATTTTCTGTCTTTCAGTCAGGCTAAAGCTGGGCAAAAGCGGCCCCAAGGTTTGGTGCATTGAGAAGAGCCCCTGCGTGCAGAGGGTACCTGCAGCAGCCCAAGGGGTGTGCGGGAGATGCGGTGCTTGTGCTGGGTCATGGCCCCGTGGCAAGTTAGCTGGCGCCGACTTCAGATTCAGTAACTGCTTTAAGGTAAACAGCCATCTGTGGTTTCGGGAAGATGGGACTACTATGAATGGACATTACCAGAAAAATGTGGAAATACTTTGAAAATCGTCATCATAATCTTTTAAATGACTGTATTTTTTCCCCAGTTTAACTAAGCATTCTTTAAACCAGGTTTATCAGCTCTGATATGTCAAAACTTGTTACTGTGACTAGCACACAACATTGAGGTCATTTTTTGAATATTCTAGTTGCATCCCTAGTTCCAAAATTCTTTATGTGCTAGTTCTCCATCACAAAATGGGGTTAATAGCACATCTGTTTCATCTCTTGTCTGTCTAAGGTAATTTGATTTAGAAATTCTTTGGAGTTGTGTATAGGCAAGAACTAGCTCAAAGGAAAACCTGTTCTCAGCTTGGCCTCTAGGTATTTTTGTTTCAGCTTCTTGCACTTTCAATTTATGATTACCAAAGCACAAAAAAATAATATTTTTTTTTTTCCCCTTGAAGTTCTGGGGAAGTCTAACTAAGGAAACCAAGGCCCAGAGGGCATGAGGTCCATGTGGGAAACCAGACTGAGGGACAGGCTTAGGCCATTCAAAGAGCCTAGGCTAAGTTCCCATTTATGCCAAAGGTTTTTGGATTATTCATTGTCTCTGGGCTGGGGCAAAATGTGGCAGGGCAGTGAGGATGGAGCTGGTGGGGAACCGAGTCCTGTACAACCTTGGAAATACTCATGCCCCAACTACTGCTTCTGGGGCCGGTTCCTGTAAGAATCAGGCAAAAGACAGGGGCAGAGCAGAGTGAGCTTGTTTGTTTAGACACACAATGTTTGCCTTTATTTCCCTCTATCTTTTCTAAGGGCCGTGACAGCACTTCCTTCCTAGTTCATTTGTGTGGCTGCCTGAAAGGGATATGTCTAAATAGGGGTCAGCTCGACTGCAGGGCAGTTTGCTTGTTTGTTAAACAATATGGGAAGAAAACAGAGGCCATGAAGACTACTTCCCTCCCCTCTGTGCCCCGGGGAACATTCTTTATAAAATTTGGCAGCAGCTCTTTCATCAGAAACCAGCAAAAACCGCTTCACAGAGTGGCTGGCTCTGGAAACTGCTTTAGCAATTTAACAAAAGAGGAAGAGGAGGCACAGGAAAGAAGCTTTAAAAAAAAAAAAAAAGAAAAAAAAAAAGTTGTGTACAGCCTCATAGAAAGTCTCTAGATAAATAAGACACAGTGTTTAAACAGTGAAAAAATTGTAGCGGTTTTCAAGGACTTAAAAAAGAACAGCATGTTGGACTTGCCTTTCTGCATGGTGCATTCTAAACAGGAGCACAGCAAGTATCAGGTCATGTCCCAGATTGTGCTGCTGATCAATCTGAACGAACGCGCTCTCTCTGACAGTGGCCATTACAAGATCATTCAGAAAATAGCACAAGAGACTTCAAGCGGGCTCTCGTGAAAAATAGGTCCAGAGGTAAGCCCAAGTGGCTAGTGCAGAAATTGAAGCATGAGAAAAATAGCAGGATCTTCTGTAAATATATTTTCCCCCAGGCTCTGCAGATACACCACTTCTGAAAACTAGTAGCAAATTACAAATGTTAATGATATACTGAAAATAATTACTTCTGTAACAGAGCTGGTGGTGCCAGTAACCAGCTTGTTCTGCCTTCTTTCCTCACACAACTTCATGCCATTTTGAATCGGTGCTTCTGAGCTCTGTTTCTAGCAGTAAGCTGGGGATATGGTTCTATCCAAGCCTGAAACTTTAGCCTCTTAAAAACTCCCCAATGACTGCCAGTTACCTAGGTTTTTTTTATCAGAAACATGCCTAACAGTCCGTTGGCCGTGACCGGCCTGCTAAAAACTGAGTACTCCGCAGTGGCAAGGCCTCTGAACTCCATCACCGCTCTCAACAGGTCATTCATTCTCTCATCGAACTTGCCTTACCCGGTAGGATGCTTGGGGCATAGCCTTTCCCCCTTCCCCAGTCCAATAAGTCTGACGAATTGAACCTCGTTCAATAACTATTCTGCCTGATCTTGTCTGCAACTAATGCCACAAGGTGAGTGCTTTACCTAGAAGGTTATATGCTATATTTATACACAAGCATTTATTCTTGTCATAGGCTGGAAAGGGGAAGAAAGCAAACATGTTGGGGTTTGGTTTTTTTTTTTTTCAGCCTATGGTTCAGGCATTAGCTAGAAAAATATCTTCTTTTTTTTTTTTTTTTTTTTTTTTCCCATTTTGCTCAAGGTCGTTCTCAGAAGACCTCCAAACACAATTTAATGTGTTTTCAAAGGCCTCCAAAGCCAAATCAAGGAGCTCGCCAACCAAGCACTGTGTAGCGTTAGTGACGCTAAGTGTTACTGTTACAGTCCTGGAATTCACGAATCCTTGTAACCCCTTCTAAATGTGGTTTGTTTCCACTTTAATTGAATGACAGCCCTGCGTTATTAGGAATATGGCTTTCTCTGCTTCATGTCCCATTTGATCTGATGAGGAGCGTGGCAGAGAGACGAGATGCCCTTGGGGGAAGAGAATCACCATTCTCACCTCTGATTTCATCTCCCCTCGCTGGGAGGTGGATGCCTCATGGCTGCTGGGGATTTACAGGAGGCAGCACCAGAATCTCTCAGTTTCAGTACGTGCTTCTCCCAGGCTTTAGATAACGGAGTAGAGTGTCTGTGTAGAGGGAGGGCAGGTGCTGGTTTCCAGACACATTACCTTAATGGACCTCCTTTTCTTTTTAACAAGGTCTATCATGGCTTTCAAAACTGCTTTTCCATATATCACAAAGAATTTTTTGTTGTTAGCTGATGGTGAACAAAATTGTTCGTGGGTAGTACATTTTTACCATTTTCTTTTATTTGAGAATTGATTTTAAGTAGTTCTAGCTTTGTAGGCATGTTGCTGAGGTGGGATATTATTTGTATTATTACTGAATGCTTTAGAATGCTTGTATGCTTTAGAATGTATGCTTTAGAATCTTGTATGCTTTAGAATCTTGTATGCTTTAGAAGCCCTAGTTGATAAATGAAATGGGTTACAAAGGCTTCAACAAGACTTCTTATCCTGGGGGCAGCAGTAGTAAAGGATGGCACATTTTAGAAATGTTAAGGGCAAAGACTGCAAAATTCCTTAACCCCTTTTTATTTTCCAACAGAAAAAAAATGCATTCCTATAGTTCAGTGAAAACCCCCATGTCTGCTCTTGGGAGATTCTGTTGTGCTGCTGTGGTGCTGGCAGGTATTTAGAGAAGTGAAAAGAGTACAGACTGCTGGACTAAATGATCGAGTTGAAACAAATATCTTTGTATCTTTGCATTCCTTTTCAAATGTTTAAATGGACTACTTAAAATATGCTCGATTGTACAACCTTCCCTCGTGACAAGGGTAAAAAAGTGCCCTATAGGAACTTTGCTAACCATACCGTCAGTGTCTCTATAAACTTGAATTATAGCCTAGCTGAAGATTGCATGTTTAACCAGCTCACAACAATGCCTTGACCAAAATTTATTTTCTTCCAACTGTTTTTGAAACAAAGGAGAATTCTTACCAGGTGACCTGTTTGTTTTGAACAGATATTTCAGGCTGCTACATCACTCAAAGACTCCAGAAGTGTTTGGCCAACTGGGTCCTCTTCTTCCTTTTAGAAGAACCCTTCCTCTATTACCCACACCCTGAATACCATCTTAGTCTGGGCTGTGTTATGAATGTGATCATCTACTTCTGCTACTAGCTGGCTTATTTTAAAAAAAGTCAGTTCTCTAAAAAGACACTTAAGTGATTTAATTGACGCCACCCTTTCCTGAAATTCCTATTTCATTTGCTAAGTCTTCCAACTTCTATAATAAATGAGGCACAAGCTTCCTCAAACCAGAGCTGTCTCAGCTATACCATCCTTTCTTTATGCTTAAAACAGGCTTATCTCATCATATCATGGAAAATGCTATTTAATTTCGCACCCTGGAACACATACATAACTGCACTGGCATTTTTAATACTCTACGTTTTGAGTATTTGATTTTGGGAACAGGAATATTCTTTCATTCCCTGAGAATTCTGTTCCTAAGGTGCTTTTCCATTTTTTGTGTTATAAAGTATTAAGAAATGTCTGCACGGCTCAGGAGCAACAGTGATGTTCAGACCCACCACACCACCCTTTTGTTCCTTGAGCTAATGAAGTGACCAGTAGAAGACTGGTACCTGGAGAAGCATACACAACACACTTGCTGTAGGGCTTTTCTTCTCCTTCTAGTAACAACAACAATGACAAATAGAACCTATCGAATAATGGATTTGATTCCTTCTATGATAGGGAAATTGTGCTTATCAGTTATAGATATTTCTGGGTTTTGAGTAAATGTTAAAAAAAGCAAAAGACTTTCCCAGTTATCAGGTAACCTCCCCATACCGATCTTCATGCTCTTGGCCCCTAGGCACTGCATCTTCTCATTTAAATGAATGTCCACTGCTCCAAAACACAAGCAAACTCCACAACTTCCAAGGTAATTCTTAAAGAAAGACCTGCTCAATAGCAACTTCTAAAATAATTGAGTTAGTTACTTAATTGTAACTTTATTTTTTACATCATATTGTTTCTTACTTGACACTTCCAGGTATCCTGTTTTAGGCTGGGACGCAGCTAGTTTTGTCTCAGCAGCTCTTGTGCTTTGGGTTTAGTGTGTGAAACACGGTGCAAATGGTGATAGCATGCTGCTCTTGTTTGTTGCTGCTGAACAATCAAGGACATTTTGCAAGTTTTGCTGATGTGCAGGTGCAAACACTTGGGAAGGGCACACCCAGAGTAGCTGATCCAAACTGGCCAAAGAGAGTGTTCCATAGATGGCATGGCTGGTATAAGGGAGGGTTGGCCAGTGGCCCCCTTCATGTTCCCTTCTTGTTTTTCTTGTTGTTCCCTGTTTTCTCTTTCTTTTGTTCATTCAGGCATTTTTGTTTGTTCATTGGTTTGTTCG
>KL278143.1:0-15504 GCA_000699545.1 Podiceps cristatus | reverse complement strand
ACCTGCTGGCCACGCTGCTGGGGATGCAGCCCAGGGTACGGGTGGCCTTCTGGGCTGCGAGCCCACATTGCCAGCTCATGTCCAGCTTTTTGCCCACCAGTACCCCCAAGTCCTTCTCGGCAGGGCTGCTCTCAGTGCCTTCATCCCCCAGCCTGTATTTATACGGGGGGTTGCTTCAACACAGGTGCAGGACCTTTCACTTGGCCTTGTTGAAACCTCATGACTTCCACCCGGACCCACTTCTCAAGCTTGTCCAGGTCTCTCTGGACGCCATCCTGTCCCTCAGGTGTGCCCAGCACACCGCTCGGCTTGGTGTCATCTGTGAACTTGCTGAGGGTGCACTCTATCCCACTGTCTGTCATTGATGAAGGTGTTAAGAGTACTGGTCCCAGTAGGGATCCCTGGGGGACGAACACCACTCATCACTGATCTCCATCTGGACATTGAGCCATCGACCAGTACCCTCTGGATGTGACCATCCAGGCAATTCCTCACCCACTGAACAGTCCACCCAGCAAATCCATCTCTCTCTAAATTAGAGAGAAGGATGTTGCGGGTGACCATGTCAAAGGCCTTACAGACGTCCAGATAGACGACATCTGTAGCTCTTCCCTTGTCCACTGATGCAGTCACTCCATCACAGAAGGCCAGTAGGCTGGTCAGGCAGGACTTGCTCTTGATGAAGCTGTGCTGGCTGTCTCCAGTCGCCTCCCTGGCCTCCATGTGCCTCAGCATAGCTTCTAGGAGGATCTGTTCCATGACCTTCCCAGGCACAGAGGTGAGGCTGGCAGGCTGGTAGTTCCCAGGTTCCTCCTGCCTACCCTTTATAAAAATTTCCCTTTTTCCAGTCTCCAGGGTTTTCAACCGACTGCTGTGACTTTTCAAGTGTCACGGAGAGTGGCTTGGCAACATCAGCCACATCAGCCACACTTCTGTGTGTAGGGAGGAAGGAGCCTGGGCACTTCTCCTTGGGTTCTGCCTGGATATCATGAGACTTAGCTGTACAAGGAATGGGTCACTGGGACTATACTTGTCCAGGGTGGTCTTTCTCCCTCCCCTTAAGTCTGAGTTTTGCATTTAGTATCTGGTCAGGTAAGCAATGGATTTTACCATTGGACTCAGTTTACATTATAATGTAACAGCCAAAAGGGTAAGGGACTCTGCCTTTCTCTTGTCTGTACAGTTCTGTCCGCTCCCTCCAGCTCCTGGCACATGCCAGTTCAGCTGTTTGCCGAAGCCTTCTGTGAAGGTAGTCATCTTGTGGACTTGGGAGGCAGTTGGTCACCTGAAATAGTGAGGTGAATCAGATGAAGGGGTAGGGGAACAAAGCAAAACCTCTCCCTTTCTACAGTGACAAGCTGTTAAAATTGCAACCCCTCCTGTGAAATGCCAGACCCATGTTATGTTTTTCCCTCAAGTTAGGATGTATGTGGTAGCTGCAGCAACTCAGTGGACCTTGTTGAGTGCCTTTAAACAAACAAACAAAAAAAATCTGTTAGGCATCAAAGTCTAGGTTCATATGTGATGATTAATCCCTGCTCTGTCATCACAGCTTCCAGTTCAGTAACAGGGCTCTGTCTAGTCCTGTGCCTTTGCTGGAACTGGCCTGGAAAAGCCTTTGGGGAAAAGCTAGTAAGTGGAGTCCTTCAAGGTTATTTCATCCACGTGGGTTTTGATTGTGCAATTTAATTGCACTGTTGTATTTATCGAGGTTACAATCCATGTTGACTATGTTCTGCTGCTGCCTCAGTAATGGAAGGGGATGGGAGGCTGTGTGTGTGCAGCGTCAGCGGGCATTGCAGGATGTGGCATCGCAGGTCTCCTGCGTGCTTTTAGTCGTGGTGTCAGCAACAGTATTTTGAGCAGCTCCGGTTACCCTAAGGTAAGTAGCTTCTCTTTACCATTAAATTCAGTACAATGTCAAGTTAAACGTGTTTCAGAGGCGTTCTAATTCAAATGGGTTTATAATGGTCTGTTTTATGTGTCACTTTTATTGAAATGTAACCATAATTGTTCAACGTCATTTTTTTACAGGGATGTTCACATATGATGAATCTACAAAACTATTTTGGTTTAATCCGTCCTCTTTTGAAACTGAGGGTCAGTTTACACTGATTGGCATAGTACTGGGTCTGGCTATTTACAATAACTGTATACTGGATGTACATTTTCCCATGGTTGTCTACAGGAAGCTAATGGGCAAAAAAGGAACTTTCCGTGATCTGGCAGACTCTCATCCTGTAAGTTCATTATGTTTTTTGAGTTTATTAATGCATTTTCCATACAAAAACTTAATCTAGATTTAAATTAAACACAAGATCACTGTCAGAAGTGGAAGTGAAATAACCAGTGACTTGTATGAAGAGTCTGTTAAATTCATAAGCAATAAAGCCTCTTACTACATCTGGTTTGGAGGAGGCAGAATTGTCAAGTCAACAAATAAGGCTTGGTATCAATAAAGCTTTGGTTTTTTGGTTTTTTACATACTACCTAAATTGCTTCATATCACTAAGCACTATTAAGCATAAACTATTATTAATAGTATCTTCCCAAAGAGACTTCTAAAATTAAAATTAGGCTGCTTATTTGTAGATTTCTGAAAAAAAAAAAAAAGTGAAAGTAGCAGTAGAAATGCAAAGGTGCGATGCTCATACTCATTTTTTGTCTAAAGCAAAAGATGGGTGAGGCAGTTCATGAGTATCCCCACAGTCTGGGAGCAGCGAACAGTATCCATCTTCCCCCACCCCTCCCCAGCCAGTGGCTGTGCAGAAACACTAAGCCACGTGTGTGCTTTAGTAGGTAGAGCATAGAAGCATGTATCCAGGGTGTCCTGGCCCTGCTCCATCTCCAGTCAAAGATCACCAGTAGCTTTCCCTCATGCTAGCTAGTATGAGTTATTAGAATGCTTCATTTCATTTCCAAGGGTGGGATATTTCTCTTTTCATAAGCAGTTCTACAAAATCTTCAGCTAATCAAACAGATGGGTAAAATGATACTGTTTAAAAAGAACTAATTTGTCTTTTGTTTAATCAGAAAATGAGGCATGTGTAATCAAAAAATAGGTTATCCAGTCTGCTTTGGATGACTACATATAACAGCATGCGAGCTTTGACCAGCTTCTCTGTAAAATGATGCTGCGTTGCTCCCAGTGTTTTGTAATTTTTATAATAAAAACTCAGTTTTTGTGACAGAAAAATTGGATTTATTTCTGTGCAACAAGGCAGTAAGAACATTTCTTAACGTTTTTTTTCTTCACTATTCATGTTTCTCCTCTGACAGCTACACTGACTTCACTTAAAATCACCCTTTGAAAACTGTTGCATTCTAATATGACTTAAACACTTATTTCAGAGCTTCTCAAACGAAAAATGAAATTCAAAGTGATCAAGCCACCCAATGCTTGCTCGAATGCTGTAGAGTGTGGAGGATAGGGTATTCACTAGCCCTCACCACCAACAGTTGCAAGTCGTCATTTTCAATGCCAGATATTTTTAAAGGTGCTGTGGAAGAACCAAAAGGATACAGATAGCGAGAGGATGAGGCTTACATGTAAACACTTTCAATAATTAAAACACTGAGGGGAAACTTATTATTTCTACCTCACTATAAAAATATAGTTGCATTCAGCTGTTGCTTCTACCTTCATTTTGCATTCTTGAGTCCTACACCTCTGTCTCAGCCAAAGAATTGTTCCTTTTCTGCATAGCCTTTGGTTTCCAAGACTGTCTTGGGCTTTTTGTAAGGCATAGCAGGGAGGAAGGCTGGTTGCTCCTTTGAGCAGAGCAAACTCTTAAAGGTAATTAAAGATTCTGCTTGCCAGATTCTGACCTAACTTGTGAATTATTTTTTTTTTTTGTGCAGTTATTTTCTTACTTTAATGACTGCCCCATCCATGTTGCTTGAAGATTACTTCTTTGTTTGGGTTTTAAAGTAAGATGTGGGAGATAAAAGCCTGTTGCCTGAATTTTATCTGATATAAAATACAGTGCTTTCTTTGATTTTAATATGCATTATGTTCAGCTTACTCATGTCACATGTTCTGGGTGACAAAAATAAACTGTTTCAAAACAGTTAAAGGAAGAAGAGGTGTAATCAGTGGCTCTTAAGTTACAGGTCTGACCATTGCATTTAGGAAGATTCCTGGGTTCTGGCAGGCTCTTCTAAGGGAGTTAGCACACGTTGCCATGTTTGTTTTGTCTTTCCTTAATCCGCTGTTGGTTGTTCTTGCAAACACTGAGCTTAATATTCCTTTGTTTGGACTGTTACGGGAGATCTTAGGTGACTTGTGTCATAGGATGTAACAGCCCTTTTTGAGGCAAATGATTTTTGTCTTCTGATATTACTCAGTGAAATCTATTGAAACCTGTTTATGACAGACATGTATTTCTTATTCTGTTAGGTTCTTTACCAGAGTTTGAGAGACTTACTAGAGTATGAAGGAAGTGTGGAAGATGATATGATGATAACGTTTCAAATATCTCATACGGATCTCTTTGGCAATCCAATGATGCATGATTTAAAGGAAAACGGTGATAAAATTCCTATTACCAATGAAAATAGAAAGGTACACTCAAATATTTTTTTTTAAATGTAATCTGCAATTTTTAGATACTCTATGAAGAATTACATAGGAGTCTAAAAAGGTTTGGCCTCACTTAAAAGGCTTTTAAACTTAAATTATAACTTCTGGATGTGGTATTTGACCTGTCTGAGAAATATTTGAGACGACTCCTTTACTATTGTTCAGTAGAAGCTGAGCCCAGATAATCTGGGTAGAATTATAGCAGTAAATGAATTTTGGGGTTTTACATTATTGGGAGAAACTTCAGGTGGAGTGTATGTCAAAAATACTAAGGGATGTTTTTGGGACTGTTTCCTTACAGGAATTTGTCAATCTGTATGCTGACTATATACTCAATAAATCAGTAGAAAAGCAGTTCAAGGCCTTCCGGAGAGGATTCCACATGGTGACCAATGAATCTCCTTTGAAATATTTATTTAGACCAGAGGAAATTGAATTACTTATTTGTGGAAGTAGGGTAAGAATCCTGAATGAACACCAGAAAAAGTGGAGCTTTTTTGATCCTAAGTGTATAATTAGTGGTCTTTTTTTAAAATGTCATCTTCTTACAGAATTTAGACTTTCAAGCCCTAGAAGAAACTACAGAATATGATGGTGGCTATACAAGAGACTCACTTATTATTAGGTAACTTTTTCTAATTTCTGAAAGATTAAAAGCACTTTACATGATCGTTTCTTCATAGTAAACTTTGTATTGTAAGATTTAGTGTTTTTGTAGTACTGGACATGTGAGTGTCGTGTATAATTTCACTTTTCTCAATTACTGTCATTAGAAAGGAGCAGATAGTATAATCATTGTCTTCAGCTTCCAGTGAACTTTGGTAAAGCTTAAAAGGGATTTTTTTTTCCCTGGGTTTTTTGACTTTCTCTTATACCTTATAGTTAAATAATTCCTAGTATAAACAGGACTGTTTCAACAAATTACTACTGCTCTGCTGTTTTTTGAAGAAAAAAAAATCACAAACACTGAATTGTTTGAATAGCTTGTGTGTGTAGAACTTCATTCTCTAATTAGAAATCAAGTGAATTCAATGGTATTTTAAGAGGGAAAATGTTTTAATGATTTTTACCTTCTTGTCCCCTTTGACTAGAGAGCTCTGAAGACAAGGGTCAGAGAAATGTACGTCTTCGGTCCTCTAGACTTTGCCAACTACTTAACTAGTTCCTGCTAGGGCAGAAAACCTTTTACAGCAGCTGCATGTTTACTGTGGTGTTTAAGATGGTGGTAGAAATGGAGGACAGTGTAGTGGAACCAATATAATTCCTTAGGGAGTAGGAAAAATAAAGGAAGAATATTTGCAGATCACTTATCAGCCAAATTAACATTTAAAAACAGTTAAACTGCAGTGTGTTGGTAGTATTTCTGATTTCTACTTCTGAATCTCATCAGTTGGTAAATACTGTTAATTTTGGTTTATGAATGGAACTTGTAAACCAACATTAATATTTATTAGAATTACTAAACCTTCAAAGTTCAATTACTTTTGGAAATTTCACGTATACCAAAGAAAGTTTTCAGTTTGCTTACTCTTTGATTTCTTCCTTGATAGGGAATTCTGGGAAATAGTCCATTCATTTACAGATGAACAGAAAAGACTATTCTTGCAGTTTACAACAGGCACAGACAGAGCCCCTGTGGGAGGACTTGGAAAGTTAAAGATGATCATAGCCAAAAATGGCCCAGATACAGAGAGGTAAAAATACCAACAACAACAACAAAAAAGAATAAAGTAATTTTTCTTGTTTGTTTATCAATGGAAGCAAGTTCTGTGCTTTTAATTTATCTAAAAGTTGAATTTTTCAGCAAATAGATTATCTTTAAATTCATTATTTTGGATTTGTGAAATAGCAATGTATTTCTTTGCAGGCACTTCAGGTTCCCAGATCTAAATTCTTCTTTTTTTTGTTTCCCCCCCAGGTTACCTACATCTCACACATGCTTTAATGTACTTTTGCTTCCGGAGTACTCGAGCAAAGAAAAGCTTAAAGAAAGATTATTGAAGGCCATCACATACGCCAAAGGATTTGGCATGCTGTAATAAATATAACAAAAGGGATTAAAAAAATGATGGTGATGATGTCCCTGTCCAAAAAGGCCATAAGATAGTGAGCTACAGTAGTCACCTGTGTTTGTGCCTCCCTTCTTTACTGGGGACATTGGGCTGGAACAGCAGATTTCAGCTGCTTATATGAACAAAATCTTTATTTTTTCTTTTAGCGTGAAAGTGTTACATATTCTTTCACTTGTATGTACAGAGAGGTTTTCCTGAATATTTATTTTAAGGGTTAAATCACTTTTGCTTGTGTTTATTACTGCTTGAAGTTGAGCCTTTTTGAGTATTTACAAGAAAACAAACTGTACTCTCCCAAGGAAAATATTGCCATCATTTGTAGACCATGTAACCTTCAAGTATGTGCTATATTTTTGTCCCTGTATCTAATCAAATCAAGAACTGTACTTTTTGAAGAGTTTGCTTTTGAAACTTGAAGTCTTGGAAAACAGTGTGATGCAATTACTGCTGTTCTAGCCCCCAAAGAGTTTCTGTGCAAAATCTTAAGAATCAATAAAGATGGAAGGGAGAACTTGGAATGTTAAATTGCAGCCTTGAGAACTTTACTTTAGTCACAGCACAACAATTAAAATTCATTTCACTATATGTTGTCTTCACATCTTGTAATAAATTGTGTTTTTAATTAGGAAACATTTCTTAGCATATGAAAGGGTAGAAATTTTAGTTACTTTTTTAAAAAAGTTTACTGGGGAAAGTGCATTTTCAACTGAACAGCTTTAGAGTAGGGAGTGAAGTGTTTGGAAAAAAGATAGGAAGTTTTTGCTATATTATAAACAAAGCATGTGGAAGTGCACTTAAAATGAAGTTTTATTCTTAATTGCCTATTATGTTGACATTTTAAATAGACAATCCAAAGTCTTCCCTACATGTTATGTCATCACCATTTATTTAATGAATCGTTGTTCCTACTTATCAAGGCACATGATCAGTGTTGCAACATAATCTAAAGGGATGGCTACTGTATTTTAATCTCATCTAACAGTAAGCAAAATTGAACAATATTAAACGTAAGGCCTACTTCATGTTGTACACTTCCAACCATTAAATAAACTGTTAGAAAGTAAGTACTAAGGTTATGTTCATCTACTACATAAAGTATTCAGTAGGTTTTTAATTTAACTCTACAAATCATATCAGAAATAAATCCTTTACCTTTTGTAGTCTGTGTTTAATGTTAATTTCTCCTGTTGCAATATATGCTAAAGGGATTATGCATTTTTAAGTGACGACATAACTGGCATATCTCTTTTATAATACAAGCTGCAGCGGATGTGCAGAGCTGAGCTTGTGCCTTGACAGTTGCTATAACTGACTACTGCCAATCAAACCCGTGACTGTGTGGAATTGGCATTAAAAGGCATAGTTTTGAAGTCATTGGAGAAAGAAAAGATGTCTTTCAGGACTATTTTAATAAATTCTTTCTAGTAATAGAAACAGACAACTGTTATGTAACTATGATGCTGAATAAAACAGTGACCTTTTTTTCACCACGGTTCAGTGAAAAAGAAAACAAGTGACTTCCTTACTTTGATAAATTGGATGTTAAATTATTATTTGATTAGAAAGTGTTATAGTACAGCATAATTTGAGGGTTACAGGTATGTAAAACTCTCCAGGAGTGAACTGTAGTGATGTGAGGTGCAGCTGTGTTCTCCTCTGAAATCCGAGCTGATGCGAGGCAGCCTGGACAGAGGGACTGAAACTTGCTGGGGGGGAGAGGTGCTGGCTGTCTTCTGCTCTTGGATCTCGAGGTGTCACTTAGGGTGCACCTTCTTGGATGTTCACCTCGTTGCATGTCCTTGAAGAGGAAAACGGAAGATTCGCTACGTCTCAGTAGGACGGTTGACAACGGTGCTTGCCGATTCCTTCAGGTTTGGGGCACCTTCTACTGTAGGTGGCAAGGACAAGATTTGCCGAGTGCCTTGAGGTGTTTTGGTACAAGTATGAACCACATCATGATACTGCTGTGTGGTATGTACTACATCAATGCGCTAACGCTTAAGTTGTATACCTCTCCCTTGGTTTACTCTGATGGAGCTATGGATGGTGGTTATGCCCAGATGACAAGTGTCTAAGGTGCAGTTTGGGGGTTTTTTATGTAGGTTCAAAAGCTGGGCAAACTGTGTAATTGGGTTGGCCATCCAAAGTTCTCTGACTGAAGTGTTGACACTGTAAATATGCTTTTTCTTTCTTCCTTTAGCATTAAGATTAAAATAACATGTAATTGTATTGGCCTTTAAAAGCATAAGTTGTTTTTCCAGGGTTCATTTTCAGGTAAGACGTAAGTACTTTATATTTGACAGATTTCCCATTTAAATTATACCACCTTCCCCAAATTGCCACTGTCTTGAAATCTTATCTCTTTAGCGGTGTTATAAGTGTGCTAATTGTCCAGCAGCAGCAGTTGATAAGGTTTAAAATAAATAAACCTTGAAGTCTTCTAGCTGCAGGACCTCTCTCCTGCCCTGCAGTAGTTCCAGTCAGTCTTATGTTCTTGAATGCGTTGTCAAAGTGAGGGAAATGCCATTTTAAGCTCTCTTTTTCCGGACTCCCGGCACACCCGGCATGTCTTTCACCCTCAGTCTTTCAGTAGTGTTTAGCAAATTTTAGGTCCGCAAAGCAGACCTCGGAAACTGGGGTGTACTTACGTGCTACTGAAATGCCTCTTTCGAGTGAGACAGAAGACGACTCTTCCAAGGTAGCAGTCTGATGCCAGTGTGCTGGTGCTCTCCTCAGGGTGTCCATAATGTGTTAACCAGAAAATATTCCAGGCTTCTCAGCATTGTCTCATTTGACAAGTGACAAATGCCTCTTTGAGTGCTTCCTTCTGCACCCTAATAGACCACCAAGATGTTCCCAGCCTTGGCGTGCAGGGAATTCTGTATTTTGTTGTGTCTTAAGCCTCAAAAATGACGGTAATGCAAGATATACTGAAAAGAATCATTTTAAGTACTGAACAAATAGGGCATTTTTTCAGATTTCATTAGGAGTGAAGGAATGGTTTTGTTTAGTTCTAAAGGTACGTTAGCACATGACCCTGCATGAACAGACCGTCACCTGTTAAGATGAAGGCTTTTGTTTGTTGCCAAGAAGATTTTGGGAAGAGCCATCGGGAGCGAGCACAGTTCAGCTAAGGAATAGCGAATAGTTTGTGAACTCCAGACCAGGCAGTGCCTGGGGCGGGACTGCCGCAGCCAAGGAGACCCTCCGGCTGGTGCTGTGAGGAGAGCCAATGCTGGAAGGGGCTGGCCGGGGGCCCAGGGCTCCAAGCAGCTCTTGGTTACGTTAGTCAATCCATGCCTCTCGTCCAACGGTCGCCTTTGCTGCTGAAGCTTCATGCCACCTGTCATGCAACCCATGTGAGATGTACCTGACGGGCTGAGCCTCTGGGTAGCCCATAGTGTGGGCTACCCAGATGCTTGCCAGGGCTTCTGCTCTGCAGAGCAGGGAGTGGGACGCAGGTTTCAACACTGCAGCAGGAGGACAATTCCCCCCTGCCCCCAACATCAGCCTTAAAGTGCTTCCCTTGCAGTCCTTTAGCCAGTTCCCTCCAGGTGAATTTTTAATCTGACCAGGGGATTAAAAATTTTCTGGTCGTCTGAAGAATTTTCAGGATGAAGATACTTTGGTCGGGCTGAATGTTTGAGCTGTGCCTTATTATGCAGAAAAACTCCAGCGTTTCAGCTTCTAAGGTGGAGCAGGAACTTCTTCCAAGCTTAGCTATGCAAAATCAAGCCTTTCCTGGCAAGAGCTTAGTTTATTATGATTTGTCTCAGAATCACAAGGGTTGGTAGTAAGTTACCTGAAGTTCCTGTTTGTACTCATGCACAACTTCAAGCTTTCAGAATTATTGAAGTGATCGAAGTTGTCACCAAATTCGTAAGTCCATCACTGACTTTAAATGAATGAATTAAGAAATTCAGTTTTACAGTGTATTGTAGAAGGGACACTGCTTTGGAAGTAGAGCTGATGCTGGCATTTGCCGTTGGACAGGTCACTTCAGATGAATTTGTTTGGAAAACTCATGAAATAACAGCCTGTATTTTTCTCCAGTGCTCCATCTAAAGATGCTTTCAGCTGCTGATTTTTATTATTTTTCATTAACAAAATCAAAAAGGCTGTTTTGCCACTGGATTTCTCTAAACAGTAATTTTTAAGTTATTTGCTAGGTGATTTGGGGTGTCTGCTGCGCAGCTATAAGGTTTTTGTCTTCATAGCTTTGCTGTCATTAGATCACCGAGCGAGATGCTGGCCTGCAGCCGGAGGGCTTTCCTGCCACTGACACTGCGTCCTGATGTACCACCTTGTCCCTGAACGCGGGAGTCTCCCTCCTCCCATTGTCCCAGAAGTTTCCAGTGTGTCTTTGGTTGAGTTTCCAGTAAGCAGCAGCATGGCCAACCTGAAATGGTGCAGCTCGTTCACTGCAGCTGCAGGCCAGGGGACCAGGGACTGCCCAGCCTGTTGAAAGCTGCTGTGACAGAATCTGGGGGAAGCAGAAAAAGCAACCTTTTCCTTGATATGTCCATGGATTGTGTCTCCTGCAAGCTTTGCTCTTCAAAGAGCAGAAGGGGGGTATGGTGGGTGTTGGCTTGGGATCCCACATCCTCCTTGAACAGGAGGAGGGGATTTTGCAGGTAATTGTGGTCTTTGAAAGTCACAATCAATCCTTTCCCCCACCGCCCCTCAGAAAAATGTAGTATTTCTTTCACTTGGATGCAAATTCCCATTTGTCTGAAACCTACTGTATGAAACGTCGGTCCCTCTTTTGCAATGGCTGGTTTGTGAGATGGGAGCTGGGCTTGGCTGGAGAAGCCGTTCGCGTTGGCTGTCGGGGGAAGCAAGTGCGAGGGCAAGGGGAGAGGAGGGTCTGGCAGGAAGAAGTAACTAGGTGGGAAGAGAAGCAGTTGGAAAATAGCTTTTGATTGAAAGAAACAGGAGGATGAAGGAAGAAGTGGTGGTTTTGGTTTTTTGGGTTTTTTTTTAACTGAAAGGATTGTGAGGATCTTGGGAAGACAAGGGGTGGTGGGAAGGTGGTTTAATTGCAGATGTGCCGCTTTGCGGTGCACAAGCGCAATGGTGTTCTGTTCTGCAGCATTTGTAGGAGCCATCGAGAGAGCGGTCCTGATGAATAACTGAAGTCTATCTAGTAGGCTTGTGTTTATGGATGTCTGTTGCTCAGTGTATATCCTTCAGGATTTCTATGCAGGGAAATTTCTAAGATAAGGGCATCTGAGGGCAGGAATCATTATTTGAATTTAAGGTAATAGTGATATTAAGAACTGTTACGTTCTCTTCCTGGGTATGTTTGTCCATAGTTTTGAGATGTAAACATGAAACCGGAGCTGACTCTGAAAGCCCATGTGGGCTGGAGTGGGAGGGCAGGTGGCACAGCTGAGCGGTGACCAACCGTGCGTGCAGGGGTGCTGCTGCTCGTCCGGGCTGGGTTGGCAGCCAACACTGAGCAATGTCAAGTGAAGATAAACTGCAGCACCTTGTGCAGATTTGCGACTGAACTGTTGTCACGTGCAAAGCTGATGTGAAGCCTTTCTTGATGTCACCGAAAGCGCTGGTGCGTGTTTCTGCTGTGCCAGTGGGTTCATGTACGAAGAAAACCCCTTAAATCTGTCTTCTCACTACATCTTTTTGCTTCCAGATCTGTAGAGTACAGCAGTGCAAGCGAGGACGCTCACAAGTGACTGTCTGAAAGGGCAACTAGTTGAGCATTTCTATTCTAAGGGGGTTTTATGTGTTGCCACATTTGATCTAGTTTTTTCCCATTGCAAGCACTCAGTGTTTGAACAGCAAAGGGTAAATATCAGGTGAGCTAATGCAATACAGTTAAGTGGGTTTTACTATTTCCTAATACAATGGATTTTAATTAAAAAATGGAAAACTTGACACTGGAATGTTTCCTAGACAAAAGCATGCTTTTTCTAAAGAATAATCTCCCCTGTGCTATTTACACTTAATTTTTTTTTAATTTTTTTTTTTTAATCAAACATCATCTGTGCATGAAGAATCTTAGGCACTTTGTAGCAAGTCACCCAAAATAAAGCAGGTGACATTTTGGCGTCACCAACACAGGTATTTTCTTTTCAAAGCACAACACATGCTGCTTTACTTTCAGCTGATAACGGTTGCTTTTTTGGACCTTTTCTTTCAAGTCCCTCTGGGGAGGGTCTTGTGTTCCCAAACTAAGATCCCCAAGTGGCTATCCTTCCTAACAAAGTTCCTACCCGGCTGCTTTGGGGTCGGGCTGCAGCCGCTGGGCTCTGCCCCTACCACTTCTCCATAACAGCCAGCAGCCAGCCCAGGTGAGAGCTTCGCTCCTGTACCGGGAGCCCTTCTGGAGGGGGGCCCTCTGGCCTCTCAGAGGTGATCCTGCTCCAACCTGCAGCTTTTTGGATAAGCAGTTTGACTTTACCATCCGTGCCAGTTTCCTTGCTGGCTTTGCTTTTGGAGAAGAGAGGCCTCCTTGGTGTCTCAGCCCTAGGAAACTTTTGCTGGATCTGGGACTCTGTTGTTGGGACCACCCGCTGCTGCTGTTGCCACCTTCAGAGGCTGGTTTTAGTCCCTTCTCTCTCTCTCATGCTCATGGCTTCTCCTGAAGGGCGAGCGGGTGGCCTGCAGCCAGCGCTCGTGGGTGGGCGGGCCCGCCGCCGGCTGCGGGCGGGCGTTTGCAATGGGGGAAGCTGGAGGGGCAGAAGCGATGGTGATCTGCCTGCCACCCCTGAGCCTCGCTGCCGCGGGTGGGAGAAATGGGCTTTTCGGCAGTTTCTTCCCAGCATCTGCAAGGTGGGAGCCTCCAGCAGCCATATTCTGCTGTTTTTCACCTTTCCTCTGGGAATTTACCAATCCCAAGGCTGGCTGCAGCCTCTGGAGTCTCCCTGTGGCTGATGGCAGCATCAGTTGGTCTCATTACCCTCTGATCTACTCTGCAATTATTTTTTTTCCCCCACTTGTACAGGTGAGAGCAAAGCCATGTAGGACTGAAACCCACAGGGAGTTGGTAGCTCTGCTGTGCTGCACTCCCACCCTCAGCATGGGCGATGTCTGGGGAGGGTGAGCATGCTCTCTTGGAGACGCACCTGTGGCATGTCACTCTGGCATGGGCTGGTTCTGGCCACCAAATTTCAGTGTAAATCAGCTGTAGAAAACTCTCTGGTCAGTTAGAAAAGGAGGCTCCTCACCTGCTTTCTCCAGGGCTCCAGGTTGTGGCGTCTCTTCTGTAACAGCCTCTCTTCCCCAGGGGCGGCAAGCTGAGCCGCTTGGGGCTTCTCCCTCACCCGGACAGGTCTGTCACCCCTGCCCTCGGCTGCAGTTTTGAACTGCCACCGGCTGCCCGGAGGGGCTGCCTGGCTCTTTCCCCACCTCTCTCCTTCCTCATCGTGCTCATCCTCCTTCAGCTGCCTGCGCTTGCGGCTGGTGCAGTTAGGTTACAGCAGGCTTTTCAGTCAGCCTTGAAACCCTGAACTGAAAGTGTTTTTCTTGGGGCAGCTCCTCTGTCAATCAACCTAGTCGCCGGGATCCTCACCCTTTCTGTCAGCGCTCTGGTCTGAGCCACGCATGGAGAAGCCTGGCCATGGTTGCCAGGATAAATGATCTGTGGTGGCAACTGACGTGTTTAGGAAAGCGCATCGTACTTTTCCAGAAAAGCTCTGCAGCTTTTTGTTGCTAGACGTAAGCTTTTTTTCTAACCTTCATGCAAGTGCAGTTGGAGGCAGCTGTGTTATTACAAGGAGATAAGGCGTTGGGTTTTCAGTAGTCAAGATCCGTTGAAAAAACCATCTCTGATCATTTCCATCACCGTGGCGTGCCCAAAGTGGCTGTTGTAAGAGGGGCTTCTTCGTGCCAAATGTTGGACAAGTACCTGTGAACAAGGAGCCCTGAGGATTTGCTTTAAATGACCTAAATCTGCAAATAATTAGAAAATAAGAAGGAATCGCATGGAACTTGTTGGGTGAATTACCTGCACTGTTCTGCAAGCAAAATACTTGCACTTCAGTGAGGAACTGGCTCTTGGCTCTCCTAAAAAGAGTAGATCTTTGCAGCACGGTTGGTTGGATTCATCAGCCCTGGAGGCAAGCTGTGCCAGAAAGATTCCTCTTGTGCTTCCCTGGAAAGGCAGGTGCTGCCCACCCAGAGGGGCTGCTCGGGTGTAGTGACTGCTGTGGGGTGGGTCCCCTGCCAGGGCGACGGGGGAGATAACTTGGCATAAGAACAGAATGTTGGGGTTTTTTTCTTGACAGGAAACTGTCAGAAATGACATGTCAAAACAGACAAAAAGCTGAGAAATCAGTAACTACTCATCAAGCTGCCCATCACTCTGGAATACAGTTGTGCTTTCCCAGTTTTCCATGTTACCATTTTTCAGTTGCCCTGTTACAGAAAGGTTGATACCAGCCACTACAAACATTAGGAAAAATAGAATAGGCAGCCACAAGCAAATTTCTTTCATGGTTCTGCACTTCTGAGTTTAGCAACCAACTCCCAGCTTGCCTATATGAATCAGACAGGTCTCTGTTAGAGCTGGGCAGTGTCCTCCTCGGCTTCTGGGGAGGAGAGCCTTTGGCTGGGGAGCTGTAGCCATTGGCACTGCCTCCTGCGGCGTCCCCATAGAAGCCAAGCAGAAGTGGTAAGGCTGATGAATCATGGACTCATTTAGGTTGGAAAAGACCTTTAAGAACATGGAGTAAGATGAAAATCTCTTTGTGAGAACTGCTGCTCTTTCTGGAGTAAAGATGATGTTTGTGTTCATCCTTGAAGCTGAGGACACTCCCCTGTCCTGCTCTTGAGGTTGCAGAAACTGATTTTGCTCAAATAATCATAGAAGGGTTTGGATTGGAAGGG
>JMFS01092959.1:0-25429 GCA_000699545.1 Podiceps cristatus | reverse complement strand
ACTTCATTCTGTATCCTGTCCCTGTCTCCCAGCTCAGCGGCCTGAAAAACCCAAGGATGACTATTCTTCTGTCCCTGCTGAAATGGGATTTATTTTTTTTTTTAAGACAATGAACCATTCATGTGAAATTTAAGATAATATAGGGAGTTAAATCAGCTTGGGCTTTTCTCAGCCTCTACATTTGCATATGAGTATGCCTTTTTTGTCTCTTCATAGCTGCATCTGTAGCCTGGCAGGTAAATACTACAATCTTTAGGCTCTGGTTGCTTGACCTGGGAGATGTGGACAGGGCAGGATCACAACTCCCTCCTTGCCCACACATGAAGTTTTGTTCAGAAAGAATCAAAGCACACAAGGGGACCATATGTCATAGGTGCAGGAAAAGGAAAATGAGAGCACAGCACTTCACAGAAGGAAAGCGGAGTTCAGCCTCATCTAGCTGGACTAGCTTTGAGCAGGAGCTAGGGCCAAATGAGGTGCGGTGGTCCTTTCCAATTTAAATTATCCTGTGGTTCAGTGGCTGGTAGGCTGAGGATGCAAACATTGTTAGGAAGATAATTGAAAAGAAACAGACTAACAAGAAGTGTCTTGCTCATGTGAACAAGAGTAGAGAGAAAAGGTACTTAAGCAAATCTATATATACATTAGTTCTGGCTAAAACCTCTACTCCATTCCCAAAGGAGCACTACAAAGATTTATGTAGCACCTGGCTGTGATAATATCTCCTGCACAATTGTAGTATTCTTCGCTATCTTATGCAGGTGTCTGTGTAAATTTACACTGATACTGTGCCGTGTTAGTGCAATATCAATAATTTTGCTTTTGCTTTTTAAGTGGGAGGTCTGTGGCTTTATGGAGCGGACAACATCCTGTTCACAGAGGTCCCTGGAAGGCACTGTGAGGTACAGCTATCCTGTCAAAATGCCCTGCAGCATGAAACACTTGGGAGAATCAAGATGATACAACCGTAGAGTTCTACTGAGCCAGTGTCAAAACAGAACTCCAGAAAGTTTCAAATAAAGCTTTTCAAAATTGCAATGTAACTTAAATTGCTACATAGCTATAATATCAAAGGTATTGCAAAGCACACATTAACTCTGTGGACATTTTAGTAAGATTTTAAGCATATCAGAAAACACATGGGAGACACAGCAATGTTGCTGTTTTTAAAAAGAAAAGAAAAGAAAAGAAAAATAAAGTATGTTTCAAAAAGCACGCTTATAGGAATATAGTATCAGATGGTATTGTTAAGGCAGAACTCTGACACAGCTGAACCTTGTGGTCCAACTGCTCCTCCCAGAAGGCTTTTCTAGACCTCCACTCCTCCAATGGCTGAAAATCTCTGTTCAGCACAGAAGAAAAGAATTCCTTTTAAAACATTTTCACAAGCATTTACTGCACGGCAGAATAGCCCTTCACCTGGGTTGTCTCCTGGGATGCGGTGGATTTGTGTTCAAAACTCACATCTACTCAGTCTAGAGCAGGGATATGAACTCATGTCTTTGTCTCAGTGGTTTGAGTGTGAGAATGTCAGACACTATATCTTTGGTTGAATTTCATACCAAATGAAAAGGGAAAAAAAGAAAAGCCGAAGGGAGGGATGAGCAATATAGAGCATTTGGGATCCTGCCTTGAAAGATGTGGTGCAGGAATTCAACCCAAGCCTGTGTTATTCCAGACACATGGATCATTCTCAGCCCAGCCGTTAGCAGTCAAGGACTTGGAGCAAACTTCACCTCAGATGGAAGGAAAGAAGTCACCACTTTTGAAGTCATCGTGCTGAAAAAAATTTCTCTAACTACCTTTAAGGTAAGGAGGATAGGAGCTTCCAAAGGCTTTTCATCTCTTCTCTGACTCATTCTTGACCTTGAATAAAGTATTTCAACCTTTCTGTCTCTTGTCCTCCAGCTGTAAAGTTGTATGAGTAATCCCTTTTGGCTTCTGGTGCCTGCAGTGAGAATTAGGTTTACACGTTCCAGCATATAGAGCTACCCGGGGTTACTGAGCCGAGCTTCAGTCTTTCTTTTCCTAGCAGCAGGGTTGAGCATAGCTGCAGCAGGGATGAGCATAGCCACAGCAGAAGAGCGCGAGCTGCATTTGTGTTACAGGCAGGAAGGCGGGAGGAAGGAGGAAACAAAAAAAGCATTTTGTCTATCTCGCAGTAAGCCCTGGTTGGAAGAAGCTGATACACATCATATGTGGAGATTTTCTTCCTCCGACTAGCACTGCCTGCTAGGGAGGATCAATCTGGAGAACTGGTGAGCCTTCCTTCCCTCTTGCCAAATGGACCCTCTTGCACTGAAGCACCACTTCTTGGTAGTGGCCACCTGTAATCACTTTTCTGCCTTGTGACAGGTACAGTGCCAAGGATATGAACAACTGATCACTAATATATGCTGTATTAAACACAGCATAAGCAGATGCATGTTTTAAACAAAATATGTGTGTATGTTTTTACAAAATATCTAAGAAATATCTAGAGCCGTTTAGCATAGCTGATTGGCTTAACTGCATTTAAAGTACTGTTTTGCCTCATTATCCTTTGATGCTTGTCCTCTGTGGTAAACTTGAGGTACCATTCAAAAGAAAAAAAAAAAAAAAAAAAAACAAAAAGGGGGGTTTCTTTTAATAAAATACCAGTAGCAAGTGCACCTCTGGGATTCCCCAGAAACCCTGCAGAAGGATAATCAGATAACTGTTAAAAAGTTTCTAGTGCAAACCATCAGAGTTTTCTGCCTCTCCCTCCCCCTCCTACACGGCAGATAGAGTGATCTTGCTGCAGAGCAGACTTATTTAATATTTCATAGAATAAATAACATCCTTTTTCAGCAGGCTATCACCTCAGAAGATAAGGGAGTTAAATCTGTTCTCACTTTATACCAGTCTTTTTATTTTCTTCCCCACAGTAATAGTGCTACCAGTTGCACCTTTTCATCATATCTCCTTGTCCCCTTCATACTGCCTCTAGTGATGAAATTTCATTATTCTTTTCTGGGGTCAGAGGAGAATGGATTTCCAAAGCAGATAACAAACTGAGGCTCAGAAAGTTTATGTTATCAGATCCATTTCAATTCGATGTGACTATTGATAGTCCATTCTTTTTTTAATTGTTTGCATGTGTCTTTCTCAACACTTGCTGCACACTGCTTTTTTAATCAGTCACTACCACCCCCACACATACGTCTATATATACATATATGTAGCTCACTTTTCAAGGGAGAGACTGTTTTATTCACTTGATTGAATCATGTCCAGCATACTTGTGTTCTATCATAATATGTGGAGCAAAAATAGCGTCAGGGAATAGATGCCTTTGGATCTTTCGTACTACTCTACCCCCCTCACCACTGTTCTCCTGTACATCACTTGCCTATAACTGTTTCTGATTACAAACATACAGGTCCCAATCCACAAAACAGCAGGACCTTTCTATCTATTCTAAAGAGAAATTTAGAGAAATTCCTCTTCCTAAACAGTGTCTTTCCAGAAGGGCATTGTACCCAAATATTCATATGCCTCAAGCTGATCAGATTGCTGAAGCAAGTAACATGAGCCTTGTGGAAAACTCTCCATCACTTACAGCATTTTACTCAAAACTACAAACCCACCAGACAGAAGTTATATACAATATTCTGCAAGGCAAGCCTTCCTCAGCACAGAGATTTTGATTTAAATTCCCCAAGTCAAATGTTCATTTATTAGTCTGTCCCCCTAGGAAGGATCAATACTGCATTTTGCCAGGGTGACCAAGTTATGAAACCAAAAAACCTGAGCTGATCCCTTGATTTCAGGAGTCTGAAGGAACTCAGAGCCTCTCAACTTCTGCTTCAGTATCTTCCACAACTGAACAACCAGGTTTATATAATCAGGTGCACCTAAGAAATGCAGTTCACTCAAAAGTTCCCATTTCCTCAGTTGAATCTGCTATTTTGTTGCCAAGTAGCAGAGGTTGAAAGTTTGCAAAGCAATAGTTTGAAAAGAAGTAATTAGTAAAAATACTTTTATCCTGCTATTTATCTTACTAAATGGTGCACTAGGCATTTGCAATCAACCCTCAATTAGTAGTTAAAAGTACAGCCATGAATGTTCTAACCGTGCTGCTGCAGCAAGAATGGTGCATAGTAACTCCTGTGCATTGTTTTTATGCATTAAACTTCTGTGCATCTTGCATCCTGAGGTAGATGTCCTTTGTTATTTGGCAAATCTTACAACTGTGACGGATATCAGTTCTGGAGTCTGTAAAAAAGTCTGTATTGACATATAGCATCTGAAGAACTTTTCTGATATTTCCTAAAAGTTGCACAAACTATTAGATAGGCTTTTGCTTCAGATCGGCACATTTTAAAACACTGTGAGAGACAGATCACTGTCTTGGTAGACATGTTGCATGTTATGCCTACTGGCTTCTCTATTTGATCTGTGATTTGGCTGCACCTCAAATACTGTGTTCAGTTTTGGGCCCCTCACTACAAGAAGGACACTGAGGTGCTGGAGCTTGTCCAGAGAAGGGCAATGAAGTTGGTGAGGGGTCTGGAGCACAAGCCTTATGAGGAGCAGCTGAGGGAACGGGGGTTGTTTAGCCTGGAGAAAAGGAGGCTGAGGGGAGACCTTATCACTCTCTGTAGCTACCTGAGAGGAGGTTGTAGCCAGGTGGATGTCAGTCTCTTCGCCCAAGTTACATGTGATAGAACCTGAAGAAATGGCCTCAAGTTGTGCCAGGGGAAGTTTAGATTGGGTATTACGAAGCATTTCTTCATTAAAAGGGTTGTCAAGCATCGGAACAGGCTGCTCAGGGAGGTCGTTAAGTCACCACCCCTGGAGCTATTTAAATATTTAAAAGATGTGTAGATGCAGAGCTCACGGACACGATTTAGTGGTGGAGTGTTAGGTCCGACTTGATGATCTTAAAATTCTTTTCCAACCTAAATGATTCTATGATTCTATATGAGTCTATGATCTTTCTTAAACCACTATTTTGATATCTTATGTATTTTTTACATAGCCAGTTGTATGCCAGGTGAAGAAAAATTTTTCAAGACCAGCAAAATAAAAATTCATGGCCAGCTTAGAAACTGTGTGATAAATGCCAACACAATTGCCAGAAAACACCAGTTTCCATTGAAACTCATTATCCCTATTCCTAATGTTTTTCAAGCATTTCATAAGTGACTTGGTCATTTGACTTTTAATGGCACTGTTAACTACATGACAGCATAGCAAAGTTATCAAGTAGGCAAAATCAGAGTTTCTTAAAGGTAATACTCAGTGGTCTAAAAGTTGGTAGATACATTTTTTGTGTGAGACTTATAACTACATTTTATTGACAAGCGTTATAGAAAAACACAAACTGATTTTATTCTGATATGCAAATAACTTCACACTTTCTCTACACATGTAACCAGAGTGATCAATTTGTTCTAATTTTTTGTAACCAAGGTGATGGAATCACCTAACCAGGGCAATGAACAATGCTGCTACAGTCCTTCTACAGCCCAATCCATCTGGACAATGGTTCTGCTGATTTAATCTACTGATTTAATCTACTGATTAATCAGGTCGTTCTGGACAGGTGGAACACATTGCATAAGACTGATAATATTGTGCATGCCCGCAAAGACAACGAAGTACAACCACCAAAGACCACCAGAGGACCCCTGAAGACCACCAACTCAAACCAGTGGGCACACAAGAGAAGGCAGGAAGCATGTAAATGAGTTCCAAGAACTCCTTAGTATAAGACTGCCTTTTCCAGGAAAATGCATTAATATATCTAATTATAGTAAATAAATATTGTGCTTGTTGTTGCAACGGTAGACATGTTAGGTGGAGAGATCCCCCGTGCATCCAGTGTTGCAATAAAGAATGCCTGACTTTTAACACTGCATTGGTGATACAAGGTTTATTCCTGGGTTTTGGTGACAAAACTAGTCTATTTTACATTGTTTATTGTCCAACTGTCTTGCTTTATGGTATTTTTAAACTGCAGTGGAGTCTAGCTGAAAAAAGAAAAATTGTAACAGAAGACATGCAGTTAAATATTAATTTCTATTAGGCTGAAGTTCAAGTGTTAATTGTCATTTTATGTGTGTCACAAAAAAGAACAAATTGATCACTCTGGTTAGTTTTGCTGAAGTGAGAGCTGGGAGGGAAAACAGAAAAAGAAGACACTTCAAAAAATTTTATAACTCTTTCCTAGTTCAGTCACAATAAACTTAAAATGTCATTAGACACAGGGGAAAAAGGAACTGAAATAGCTCTGACATGAAATAGCTCCTCGTTCCACTAATGTACCCCAGGAGCCAGTGAGCACTCAGTCCCGGCGAGCCAAAGCATTCATACCAATACAGAGTGCGGCACAACCACTGCCACGCTGGGTCCTGGCTCTGGTCCACAACACAGCCGGGCTTCTTATGAAGAGGATATGTCAGGTCATCTGACAGATACACAGATTCAGAGTTTCCCTAGGATATCCTGAGTGAAAACTGAAGCTCTTGCAACCATTTTTTAGAATTGTTTATAGCTGAGCCTAACACAATTCCCTAACTTACACACAGTTGGGTGAATCTACCACCTTTGATTTTTGAGAAGCTGCTCCTAAGCAAAAGTTGTAAGGTAGAGGGAACAAGTAGGCCAGCCCCCTGCAAAACTTTCTTACACACTAAGAATTTTAAAGCTTGAAAACTTTTAAATTTCACAGATTGTGTCTCAGCCTGCCCTAACCATTAAAAAATTTAGGAAAAACTTTTTAGAAAAAATGTTTGTCAGCAGCTGAAAGCCTGCAGCCTACTTCCCTCCCCATAACAACTTACTAGGTAATTAACTAAAAACAAGTTTCAGATTTCTTCCATGTAAAAGAGCTTGCCTTTTATCTGAGTTCAGAACTACCTAAAAGCAAGCCATTGCAATACAAAGCACTATCATCATGTTAACAGTTCCTGAAAGCCCTGAAAGCCCAAATTTTTTGTTTGCTTGTTTTATCAGTAGAAAGCAATCCTACATATGTCCATTTTTCGACTAGGGATGCCACCAAAGATCATTATATTCCTCAGGTACTCTCCGGCACCCTACTCTTTATGCATCTGTAAAATTCGTGTGCTAAGTATGTGAAAGAGAATATATGAAACTATAATTCCCATTTAGTACCATTTTATGTGCACATCTCCAGGTTGCACCCAAGGAGCTGAACAGTGAGCTATCAGCCAAAGCTAGAAAAGTTAAAAAAAAAAAAAAATACTGGGGAAAAAATCAGAAGTGTCACATGCCTGACATGCCATCCTTGTTTTACAACAGTGTAATGTGAAGTGTTATGCATAGTTCATGAAAAACATTTGTCACTGAGGACTCTTCCAGTGCCTGTGGAGCTATAGAAGCAGTCAGGGACACACACTTTGCCTCCACACTTCCTTAAGCAGACAGACTTCACAGACATGTGTACCAAACCAGGTCCCATGGAAAAGGAAGAGATTCTAACCTAGAAAGGATTAAATCACCTTCCAATTTTACTAACAGGTGCAGTATAGACAGTTCTCGTTCATTTAGCCACACTTCCTTTTTCACAGATTGTTAAAAAATTGAAGAAATCTCAGTTAAGGGTGTTCAGAAATGCTTTCCTTTTTGAAACAAGATCATGATAATCAAAGTGTTGATACTGAGGTGGTGTCTGCCTCATCTCTGCCATCAGCATCTTGCAGACCAGTTCCTGCAAGTAACACTCGTGCCCTGTGGGCAAGTAGATGGTCCGAAAGCTTCAGAATTCACATCTGATTGAGACAAATATCTCTGTTGCAGCAAAACTATCAGAATAAGGCAAAGCAAACACAGCAGGAAAACACGTTTGCTGAAGAAAATAATTTCTTTCCAATAGTAATTCCAGCTGAAACATCTAGGAACAGCAAAAGCCCTAAAAGGAGTTGAAAATGCATTTAAACTGGAAAATAATCCTGTATGTAAAACAACTCTTACTGGAAGACAAGCAGAAGCAGGTAGCAGCATTTATGCTGTGCAGAACAAATTTTGAATGCATGCTATAAATTCCCATAATGGGACTTCAGGCTTTTCAAGTGTGGCTGCTACCTTATTACCCACTAAGACACCTTATTAAACATCAGCAAAGTTAGCACATGTCCAGCACCCACTGTTGCAAGTGGTGGTTGTGTACATCTTGAGAAGGTGGATTTACAAAATTAGGTCCTGTAAAGACAGCCAAGTTGTAACCAAACTCATCAACTTTTCTTATTTTTGTAACCAAAGTGATCAGATCTGAATCAAGCGATTAACTATGTTTTAAAAGTGCTGCTATATATCCCTTGTATATCCCTGTCCACCTTGGCGATAGGTCAAGGAATGTTGAAATAAACCAAAGCAACTGATTTATAGTGTAGTTTTGTAACTAAGGTAGAGGATTCCAAGAACATCTTGCTTATGAGATAACACACGCTGTGGACATTGCACATTCCACCTTCCTACACCCATGTGAGCCCATATAAGGAAAATTCACCTGAGTTCAATCAACAGACATGAGTAAGGGGCATCAAATGACCACCAGAGGACCCCCGAAGACCCCCGACCCAAAAGACTGAGCATGCGTGACAGGGAGGAGAATATGGAAATGAGTTACAAGAAATTATTAGTATAAAACCACGTTTATGCATGAACATAGTAGATAAATATTGTACTTAATATCGTAACGGGATGCACGCCAGGTGGAACGATCCCCCCTGCATTCAGCGCTGTAATAAATAATGCCTGCCTTCTAAAACTTCTAACAAGTCTTAGAGGGTTTCTTGACTGACTTTTTTGTCAGATAACAAAGTGAGGCAATATATTAACTATGACAGAAGCAACTCTATTCTTACTGTTTTGCTAACATCAACAGAATCAATGCCCTGTTACTGAAACAAGGCAGTCTACAGGCTACTCTGTGAACTCCTGAACCACCAAAAATGGCTAGGTCCCAGGCACCTGCATCCCCAATCAACACTGATAAACGGGATACCCTGGAAGGGTGAACATCATCTCAAATATAATGTGACACTGGTACTAAATGAGAGGGCATACATGTTTTGAGGCTTATGACTCTTTGTAGAAAGGACTACACCCATTGCTTAATATTTTGAGCGTACAAAGCCTTAATCCAGCTGACCTGGAAGAGTTTATCCACCAAATCTGCTCACCCAGCCTTCCTGTTTTGCAAGATCAAAGCTGAAGCAGTTGGGGAAAGAAATGTGATTGTCTGGTATCCTGCGAGGATTAAAAGCCTTGAGGCAGACTTCTTGTCCTCTTACTTGTGCTGAATCATACCTTAGCCCAAGCAGTGTCACTGACTTGACAGGTACTATAAATAAGGTAAGATTTAATATAAAAAGAGTGACCTGTTATATTTTAAGATGCGTATTCTGATAAAACACAATATAATGGAGGGAAGCTAAGAGTTTCTAAATGACAAAAACTAAAATTCAAAAGTCTGAGTTACAAGATGAACAAAAATTATGTAAAGTGTAGTAGTGGTAGATTAAATGCTAATTCTGTGACCAGATTGAACCATAGGTCAATGCTGATACAGAACTAGCCGTGGCAGGTTATATGGGTCTGTGTCCTGTAAAATTCTTTCAACTTCCCTTTTACCCTTTCAGAAGAGGTTGATAATTTAAATTAATCTGAAACATTAACTATGCAGCTCTGTATGTAGCTGCAAAATGGGAAGAAGAAACAAACATATACCTGTTTAGGAGGCACAGATGAAAAGCTAGATGTCTGGTCCCTGCAACTTGCTCCTTCAAAGAGAAAATGAGCAGCTAAATAAATTAGTCAAATATCAGTACCCAAAGTACCAATAACCCAGGGTGAAGAGTAAAACTGTGTCCTGGTTTCAGCCAGGACAGAGCTAGTTTTTGTCTTCAGCAGCTCCTGTGTTTTGGAGTTTGTAAGTGAAACATGGTGACAACAAGCTGCTGCTGTTCACTGCTGCCGAACGATCAAGGACATTTTGCAGTTTGCCAAGTTTTGCTGATGTGCAGGTGCAAACACTTGGGAGGGCACAGCCAGAACAGATGATCTAAACTGACCAAAGACAGTGTTCTGTACCATAGGTGTCATGGGCAGTATAAGTAAGGGTCAGCCATTGTTCTCGTCCCTTGCCCCTTTTCCTTTCGGGTTAGGGTTCCTTGTTTGATTTGCTTTCTGTTCATGTTCTTTTCTTGTTATCTTATTCTTGTTTTATTTCATTCAAGCCTGTTTCTTCGTCCATCTGTTCCCTCGTGCTCTCTCTGGAACTTGCTGTTCTGGGATGGCTGCAGGGGAATATCCTTGCTCCCTGACTGCTGCTCGGGACAGGCTGTATCAGTCGTCCGGTGGGGAGAAATTGTGCATTGTTCATTTTATGTATTCTATTATCCTTTTACATTATTATGATTATTAATATATTTTTATCTTTTCTTTTGCTGTCTTGGTAGAGTGTTTTTATCTCAACCCATGAGCTCACTCTCCATTTCTCCTCCTCACCCCACCAGGGAGGGGAGGGGTGAGCAAGTGGCTGCGTGGTCTGATTACTGTTCAGAGTTAAACCATGACAAACTGATACAGCCTTAAACTTAAGATCTGTATCTAAGTTTCAGATTAACCTGGTTGCTCAGTGAAGGACTCTGGAGAAATAGTCTGTTCTCCATACATCGATATATTCAAAGATATTTTCAAAAGATCAATATGTTCATATCAAATTAGCATAACTTTGCAAGGATGTTTCCACTCTAGACAAATTCCATCCATTACTGCTAGTGATTCAGCTGTCCAGTAAATATAGGCCTTATTCTGCTAGTAAAATGCTAGCATACTGATGATTTAGGTAAATATTAGCATGTCTCTGAAGAGCATGTGCCTGTCAGTACTCTCACAGTTAGATATCCATATGGATGCTGGGTACTGCACATGTTTCGGGTATCCAACTGCATGAACATCCTTGCCAACACAAGGACAGAAACAAAGAGAACTGGAGGAAGCACTTTTGCAGGCAGAAAAAGTGCTGCAGGGAATCTTTTTTGACATCCTGTCTTCACTCTCAAATCTGAGCTGTGGCCTAGTAAAATCTATTCAGTTAGGCATTCTCCATACTGAAGAGTCTTCCTCAACCGTAAATTGCCACCTGAGCCTTCATTGTTTACTGCACCAAAACTCTCCAGTGACAGACAACTTTTGACTTCCAGATCCAGACAGATACACATTCCAAACATATGGGGAAGATGCTAAAAAAGAAAAATGGCCCATGCTGAAATACCCTTGAACAAAAAGGTAAGCCTGTGAATGTATTTCTACAGGAGATGCTTTTCTCCATAAAAAGTGCATTTATTTCTTTTTTAGGATAAATTACAAGGTATGCCAAGACACTTTATAGACTACTATGATCTAGTGTTCTCAGATCTACTCCACACATCAGGTCCATTAGTCATTCAAAATGATTAAGTGTTAAGAAACCATAAAACTGCTTTATTGGATAAATAGTTCAAGACCTCTGGGTGTTGCTTCATCAACAGCTTTCCAGCTGATCCACTATTCTTGTGATGACCAGTGTTCTCTCAAGGCCTATACCTTCTGTCACAAATTGATGAATACAGCAGCTTTTCTTTCATTGGCAGCTTGGTCCTACTCCATCATAGCAACATGGCCCATTGCTCTCGGTGGGCATTTGCATATTTTTTTGTCCCTTTTAATGTTCTAATTATGCTGTAAGAAAGTTTCCCCTTCAGCCACAGCTATATGGGAGGCAACAAATCTGCATGGCAGGCGACAAAACCACATTTCCCAGTGTATGCAAAAAAACCCCACCTTCAAAACAAAAAATTGTCCATTGTGAAAAAAAAAAAAACAAAAAAAAAAATTGTAAAAAAAAAAAAAAAAAAAAAAAAAAAAAAAAAAAAAAAAAAACAAGGTGATCATTAGATTTGTACCATCACTTCCAACACTCCCTGCAGTAAAGCAAAAAACAGCTGTTGATACCATTTTAGAAACACTCACATGTGTTTCTAAACAGAAGTGATTGGCTAAGATATAGATAAAACTTGAAAGAATTAACTGGCCTATAATATTTATGTAAAGGATGTTACAAAGCTAAAGAAAGAGAAACACTCATGCAAAAGCAAGTTCTTGCAGAACTGTGCACAAGAATTCACAGGAAGTGTTCTGCAGCTTCAGAGGCTTAAATTGTATTACCTGGCTCCCATTCATAAGTGATAGGTAATATATATTAAGGCCACCAAAGATCTGCTAACAGCAAAATTTGCAAGCTGAACTCTTAGTATGTTAATTTCAAAGACTGCCTTCCACATGTGACCTTTGTAACACAAAGAAAAATGTTAATTTTTAAAGGCTGGGTAGATAATTTGACAGGAATAACAGGATATAAAGAAGTAGCATCTTTCTGTCGGAATGGCATTTAACTGAGCAGGAGGTTATAGAACAGTAATTAATTGCTTAATTGTTTTGAAAGGACAAGCACTAGCAAGTATGACCTTTCATTGACACTTTGCTGCAACGGTACATTAATTATAGCTGAATTTCAATGGGTCTCCTGTGGGAACACATGGCATTCACATTAATACCAGACAAGTTTACTATGGTCATAGCTTTTATAACAAATGCCTAATGTTGAATTAAAGCACCATTTGGCTCTTGGTCTGATATGTCCAGAAATCTTAATATTTTTCTCTGTTAAGTATTTCTTGCATTTAAAATTAAGTATTTCTCACAGTCCAAGAAGCTGGAAGCATGTTGTTAAAGAAACATACTGAAAAAGACAAACTGGAAAACTTAGGTAGACTGAAAGAGTCTTCTTTTAGCTGTCAGTTATTTTTCTTTTAAGAGTTTTCACAAGTAGACACCAGCTTTTGTGTAGTTCAGTGCTTTAGTCCAGCAAATTCAAGGAATGAGTCTAGGGTTCTTGGATAAAAAAGATCCTGATGGAGATCACACTGCACTAATTAAGCTTGACGGTAATGGTGCTGAGCAGTAAAATGTGGAAACGTGAGGTGCAAAAGGATGATACGATACATAAGGTGTGTCCATTCATTCAATCCACTCATCTGTTTTTTGGTGGTTTTATCCTCCAGACTTTACCCTGTTTTCTTTCTGCTCTAAAACAGCCATATCAGATTTGCCAGGCTGTCAGAATGAAGAGGCTGCTCTGTCAAGGAGCTTGGAAAACAAGGCACAACCCAGAGCCTCCCTTAGGAAAACTTTCAAAGCAAGAAAACAGGTCTGGGAAAATCTTGTCATGAACATAGGAATAATTTGACTGCTCACTGTTTTTTAAGCTTGTGAGGGGTCCTGAGACTATCACTCAATTATCCGGGGTCCTGTCCTGATCACGCCCACATGTTCTCTGCAAACACCAGGCCTTCTGTTTTCTTCCTAATGTACCAATAAGGGCAACCCATCCAGATGGAAGAAGATGAGATTTTGGGGTGTACCAATAAAGCACAGAGGACCCAGGACTCACCCCTCAATGTGGTATCAATGTTTTGCTCTGGCTGCTCCCAAACACCACCCACAATGGGCAGGGAGCCTCCACGAGAGCTAAGACCAGCAGAGTCTGCAGCCCCAAGTCATCACCTCTCTTCACAGCATGCAGTCAGGGGCTTGCTTCACAAGCTTCACAGATGCTCAGCATCAGCAGGATAACTTCAGACATGCTGCTCTGAGGAGTTAGCTAAAACCCTTTCTCTCCTCCTCTTAAGAAAGAAAAAGCCATGAGAATAAACAGGGCATCTTGTGAACTCCTGAACCAATTACATATTTTTGAGTTTACATTTCCTGCGCCTTACAAATCTTTTCAGACAGTATGTGTTCCACTCATATCTTTTATCTTCAAAAGCTCTTGGATGCTTTCCTTACAGCCCAGTTTTGGGGGTTTTTCCGCCACCAATGACACACTGCTAAGCTTTGTCAAAGTGGACACCTTCACAGAGAGCAGACCCTCCCCATTGAAACACCGTCAGGGTTTTTAATGCCAGTTTTGAAAACCTCCTTTTGAAGCATACACTGTATTTCTGTTTGGTAAATACTTGTTTTTATTCTCCAAGGCATAGGCAAGTAATTAATGACATCTTCTAAGCTTGATGCAGAAGCCAGGATGAGTAGCCCATCCAAACATCCTTTAAGTGTTAATGCATTATATGTCTTGACACACCAACAAAGAAGCGTTCAGCCTGAGATTCCTCCCTGTCATAACCTGAAGGAGAACTGTGGACGGTAACACAGCATTTGTGTGAGCAACTAAGCCCTTGCTGAGGCTGCTTTGTACTGCAGAGCAGCTGCAGCACAATGCGGGGATGGCAGAGGGCTTCCAGAGGGCTGACTTCTCTCTGATCTGAAAAATATTTACAAATTCTGTATTTCTGTAAGCAGAGAACCAATTCCTAAATTACAATTTAAGGCTCTAACTTAGAAGTGACAAAACCCGATTTCCACTCCAGCTGGGAATTGACCAACATGTTCCTAAAACTACTTGTATGCAAACAGCCCACAATGATAAGGGCAGACTACTTCTAACTCTTGCTAGAATGAAAGAAACTGGCCCAGATCCGTGCCTGTTCCCCCAAATGTTCTCCTTTTCTTCTACATAAAAGCTGTGGTGGTGTTCCTCAACCCCAGCCCTATCCGCCGCCGCCCCCAACCTGACCTTTTCCTGTAACCCCACTCAAGTGATAGCAATTGTTGATCTGCCAGGATCTCCCCTTGAGTGGGACGCCTACTCCCTATATAAGTCACCGGTCTGGACAGGCTGGAAATCAGAGGGGAAGTGGTGTTTAACAATCGATTATTGGCATTTGAATGCTAATGCAGCCCCTCTAACAGCTGCTGTGCCAAACATTGCAAACTTAACAGCTACTTTGCAAGCAGCTGCACACCCGTAGATGGCAGTGCTAGATGTAAAAGATACATTCTCTATGGTTCCCTTGAAGGAGGAGGATAAAGAGAAGTTTGTTTTCAATTGGGAGGGGATACAGACCTCTAACAGACTCCCACAGGGGTGTAAACATTCATCCACAATTGCTCATGCCATACTTGCTGAACTTTTACAGACAGGCTTACTCCCTCAAGGTATCAAACTCTACCAATATGTAGATGACATTCTGATGGGAGGAACTTCCCCTGAGAAGGTGGGAGAAGCAGCAGCAGCAGTATAGCAAATACTAAATAAACCAGAAATTGAGACTCCACCTGGAAAATGTCAGGGACCAAGTAAAGAAGTAAAATTCTTATGTGGTTGGTGGATAGCAGGCAGTGCAGTGGTTCCCCCAGACACCTTAAGAAAAATCAAAGTGCTTCAAAAGTCCAAATCAAGGAAGGAGTTACAACAATTAATGAGAACTTTAGGATATTGGAGGAAGTATGTAGCTGGGTTTTCTATCATTTCCTCTTATGGAAAGGCAAACTCTGGGAGTGGAAATTAGAACATAAAGAGACAGACAAAACTCTAACTGAAGAATTAAAAACATACCAGTCACTGGGGCCAGTACAGCCCTGCGACCCTATTAGAGCTGAATGGGGTTTTGCTGAACATGCTACTTACTGTAGTCTGTTCCAAACTGGCCCCAATGGACCAACAAGACCTTTACTGTTTAGTTCATCTGCATTTAAAGAAACAGAACAAGGATATTCTGAATGAGAAAAGGGGCTTTTATCTTTGGTCTGAGCAGTTAAACAAGTTGAGAAAATACATCAAGGACAACCCATGCAAACTAAAGGACCATTTAATTTACTAGAAGCAATCCTAAAAGGGACTGTTCCCCCAGAAGAAGTTGTACAAAAAAACATTATCAGAAAATGTTACGCCTACCTGACAGGAGCTCAGAACATACGTGATTAACTGAAGAACGCACAAAGGTTTCCACATTGCAGATGCCCATAAACACAGACCTTTTAGTGTTACAACAACCTTTTAAACCTTCACCCATTCTGGATGCACCCTCCCCTCACTCTGGGTACACCGACAGAAAACATCTGTTTTACGGATGCTTCAGCAAAAAAGGTACATAGCTATATAAGGCAATTGCATTAGATATTACTACCGACAAGTAATAGAGGAAGGTGAAGGCAGTGCACAAGTAGGAGAAATAGGAGCAGTTGTTTTGGCAGCACAGAATGGAGCAAAAATTGTATATATAGACTTTTATGTTGTGTGGGCTGGTCCCACTCAATGGCTCTGTCAATGAAAAACCTTGAATTGGGAAGTAAATAGACCCTCAGTTTGGAGAAACAAAGATTGGCAATTAGTACTAGATATAGCCAGGAAAGCACCTTTCATGACGGGATGGGTAAAAGGTCATGCTAAGGATAATTAACCAGCCACAAAGTGGAATCGAAGGGTAGACAAGCTAAATAAAATTAGGGAAATCTCCTTAAATCCTCAGTGGTATAGATTGGGACAATGGTTACATCAAAACCTAGGTCACACAGGTAAAGAAACACTTTACTGCACAAAGGCTCATGTATAAACAGGAAAAAAATGTGAAATTTTTCTTTCAGGATATCCCCAGTGTAGATTGAAATTACAAACAGATCATCCCACTAAAGCACCACCTCTACATATCAATGAACTTCATGTTCAACGTGGCAAATTGATCAATCAGACCATTCAAATCCTCTGCAAGTTACTGATACATCCACACAGGAGAGGAAGTAGTCTTCAATTTGCTTATGGCAATTAAGTGCCGGAAAGTGCAAGGGCTATTGTTTTGATTCTCAAATGTGCCTACTCCCGATGTTATCCAAAGTGATAATGGCTCATGTTTTTTGTGTAAAGAAGTGCAATATTAGGCAAAACAAGAGGGAATTAAACTGGTATTCCATACCACATACTACCCTCAATCAAATGGGATGGTAGAGAAAGCTAATGGTTTACTGAAAAGGAATCTTAAACCACTAGAGGCTCAATGGGATACAAGACATCCCAAAGTACTCCATCAATTAAATAATAGATGAGAGAAGGGGTTAGAGAAATTTTAGTAAAGTGCCGCTCAATGATTATTTAGGCTGCTGTATGGATAGTGCTTAGAGTTTTTTGAAAACTAGCTGAAGAAAGACGTTTTGTGAAGGACAGTCCCTGATAAGGACCAGGAATCTGCCTTAAGAACCGGCTAGAACCAACCCTGCAGTTTGAGTAAGAACCAAGAGGTAACTGGGCCTGCGCGGACATGAAAGGTTACTAACGGTGACGAAGAGGAGCCATCAGCCTTCATCCCCACGACCCCTGATGACCATCACAAGGAGGAACTGCGCAAGCACAACCTGGAAGAAACTGCGAAATCGAATTCCGGGGACTAATTTTAATATGAAGTGGGAAAGTTATGCATATGTATAGGCGTTATCAGGAAACACCATGAATATGTAAATATCTTGCTGCATATAACTAAGGCAAATTGCCACATTAGGTGCCCACGACTTTGGTGGGACTACCCCCCCCCCTTTTTGACTGCCCGGCGCTGAATAAACATACCTACTTTACAATCTTACAGATTGTCGAGTTTGCTTTCCGCACATCAATAGATATGGGCCTACTGGAAGCCCTGTGAGCTGAGCATTCTTTGTAAAAACAGAGCTTAGCACTCCACTTACTGGAAAAGAGACTATCTGACAGCATTACAATCTGGCCAGCCTGTGATGGTCAATCTACCATTCATCAGTAATGTGCCTGTGACTTAAACTAAACCTCAAGGCCCGCTTGCCTGGGAAGCTACCGATAGCAGTGGTGCAAAATACGGAATTAGTGCATAATGGATTTTCCCTTCTTTTTAACAGGGTAACCTATTTGGACACTCCCCGCCAAAACAAGACTACTTTCTTTTACAGCACCCAGGAGGATGGCAACAGGAAATGCTGCATTCATGTTACTATTTCAGACCTTAAAAATGCTGCTTCTCCTAAGCTGAGGTCAAAGAACCCTTGCCCATGGTCTCAAGCTTGTGTTAAGTATACCAGGAGTATGGGAATACACTCTAGTAAAGGAAATTTAAATCTTTCCACTGTGGTCATGCATGGAACCGAAATATACTTAGAAAACTAATGGAGATGGGATAAAGATGAAGCTGATAATAAAGTTCCCAACTTTGGGGATGGCAGGGAGAGAAATTAAAATAGGACGATGGATGATCAGTGGGTCTACCCATGAGAAGGCATCTCAGATTTCTGTGTATAACATCATTACATCAAACCCAACAGCAAAAGATACAAAACTTTGTGCCACTGCAAGACTGGAGTGTTGGTACAATTTCACTTTAGTACAGTCTGTTTTTGTAGTCTGCCTCTGGGCTCACTCCCATAGCATGGGATTATCATTTAAATTTAATATAGATGTTACTGAGTCCAGTACAAAAACATCCACTGATTGTAAAGGATAAGAAATCTCTGTCCCCACAAATTTCTGAAATTGGACCATATGTGATCAAAAATATAGGCCAACAAGTGTTATTTAATCCATTATGGTCTCTTAAATGAGTAGGATTATCAATGCAAATTAATGCCTCTCCAATCAAACCAATCTGTTCACCATTCCTAAGTACATCCTACACAGTATAGTTAGCATGGTTACATGGATGAGGCCTCACCTAGAATCATAGAATCATAGAATCATAGAATGTTTTGGGTTGGAAGGGACTGCTAGCGGTCATCTAGTCCAACCCCCCTGCAGTGAGCAGGGACACCACTACCTAGACCAGGTTGCTCAGAGCCCCGTCCAACCTGGTCTTGAAAGTTTCCAGGACCTCTCCAAGATGAACTAGGAGAGATGTGACCAGTACCATAGGAACAGGATTGAGAATCTTATATAGTATAGATGCCAAAGTACTCATAAATAAATGAAGCATGAGTGATTTAAACAGAACACCCATCGTGGTCTTCTCTATTAGGACTGGGAACTAACCAATGGCTCTTATCTGGTATATTGCCTTAGTGGGAAAGAATTAATGAAAGTGACCACCAATTAATTGTGGATGCACTTGATGCAGCCCAAAATAATGTGTCTCTATCTCTTAGTGTATCCAAGCTCAACTGTGAATGCTACCTATGGTAACAGCAACTACAAGAGAAGGTAAAGAGTGCACCTTACCCACTGAAATTTGAAAATTAATTTGAAATAATGCAACTAAATTTGAGAAAGAATTCCAGTCCTAGTGACATTTAGTCAATTTTACTAATGAGCTCATCAACAATAAGGCCACAGCTTTTATCTTAACAATATAAAATGTTTTGTTATATACCATATTCCCAATCATTGTATTAGGATTGAATCACAATGGAGAGCTATACTCTATCCATTAGAACATAAAATGGAAACAAATGGCAAACTGTTGATGTTAATGTGTGCCTTGTATGGGAACAACGGGGATTTATTTGTGGGAGTAATACCATTAAAGCCCAAGACATTTGTCTTGACACTGAACAAATTTTTGTTGTTTTGAAATACATCCTGATGAAACCCCTGAAACTGTACTTGTATATATTGGGAAAGGATGTGTTTGTATGAGAAGCCTTTGTGATTTTATATTTGTAGATATCATTACTGTAGATAGAAGCAATCACTCAAATATTTGTCTGTAACTTTACTAAAACGATGGTATATGACTTCAGTTATTCAGCTTCTGTTATATCTTATTAATTGTTACAATCTAATTATACACTGAGACAAGATTTATTGCTTACTTTCATCAGAATGAATCTTGCATTGGTGAAGAAACTACTACATGATGACCTTTGTTAACTGCTAGAACGCATCATAAACAATGGACACAAAACTCTTACCACCATTCATCATGATACAGAAGAGACATTTTAAGAGTGAAGAAGGATGGAGAATACCATTGGTGGGAAACTCAGATTGTCACTGACAGCAATGGGAGCTTTTAATTTCGTGCTTCACTCCATTGTGATTTTACTAACTCCCATATGTCTACTGCTTATAATTATATTGTACATAAAGGTTTGGTACATGATAAAACAAACAACCCAACTTCAGCCACCCAAAACATACAAATTAATCCATAATAAATAGCAGCACTTTAGCATCTACTAGCTATGGATCTGTAAGAGTATAAGTTATCTAATATACTATTTATGGCACAGAGCCAAGAGGTGACTGTAGCACCACTGTGAGGGTAAGATGAATTGACTACAGTCACGAGGCAGAGTGCAGTGGTTTGCTCCCCACCCTGCCCTGACCTGACCTTTTCCTTAACCCCACTCAAGCGATAGCCACCAGTGGTGGGTCCAGTTGTGACGGATGAGTCTGGTTGTGATGGCGGCATCTGCCTCAAAGTGGATCAGGGGAGACAGATAACAACACAAGGGCTAATTTATGGCAATGCACCCACCTAACCACCGTGCTGGGCCAAATTTGGAAGAAACTAACATCTGCAGTCGGTATGCAAATATGACTCTTAAGTCAATCACCTTACTCCATAAATAATGGGCAGCCTGTTAATCTGCCAGGATCTCCCCCCGAGTAGGGGTGTCTCTCAAGGTTCGCATTTATCACTGAACTTTGTTAACTCACTGTTTTATATCAATAAAGTATATTGTTGCTTCTCTTTTACAAGTGAAATGCATGTGCGACAAAGGTCTACCAGGAAACAAAAAGGCATTTTTCAGTTGACATGTCAGCTTAACATCAGGGACCTGCCTTCCTTGTATTTCCAGAGAACAGAAAATTAGCCCCACAGGTTTTTGCACGAATCTCTTCTGTTACTGAGAGATCTCCACCCATTGGTGACATGCCATTAGACCAGAGCTGTTGTTGGCACTGACATTCACCATCTCCTGGGTGTAATCCACATAATGCATCAAGGTTATATAGTTGGTGTCAAAACTATAATCCGTGAGGGTCTAATGATTCATAATTTAAACATAAAGTCTGTCACACAAATACTTTTCTATCACTTCAATTCAGCCTCAAGTAATCCCTAGTTACTTCTGCCATCGCTTCCCACTCTTCGATATCCCTCGTTCTTTGTCTGCTACTTCGCTCATTTTACTTAATGCTTTCTTCAAAGTAGCTGCTGCAAACCCAAGCAGAGCTGCTTCTACTGCCATAAGAAGCCTTTCCTATTGCTAGTGCAAAAGCACAGGGAACTATGTACATTTATTAGTTCCATTTCTGTATTATGAATGCAACATAACTGTAACCTTCAGTGTTACTTAGAATGTCTTTTTGTGGGAGAAAATTTTGGAGTGGATCTGCAAAAATACTGACTTAATATCCATTTCAGCTTCCTAAATACAAGAGCCCAGCTTCTTTTGAGATGGCCCCAACATATACAAAGAACGTCTTATCAGCCATTAAAATCTATAGATACTGAGATATATATATATACACACATATAAGGCATTCTTAGCCCTGTAATATTAAATTCAAAAAAATTCAGCAGAGGAATAGAAAGGATGGGAGAGCAGAATCTGGCTAGTCAGAGTCTTCTTAAATTGGGAGAATAAGCCTGCCCCTAAAAGAGACAGATGCAGCAGAACAACACAGCTGGAGGAGTGATGGCACAGAATTTCTCTCTTACAAGTCCAGTCAGAGCTTTGGCAATATGAATAACAAGGATTTTGAGTAGCAGTTATCCCCTGGCATGAGTTATTCTGCCTAGATCCACAATTTATTAGCGTTACCTACAAGGAACATATGTACATTTTATCAATTTCCTTTTAGCTTTATATGCCATATGTTCCCCAAATAATTAAATCATTGCAATTGAATTAAGGCATCTAGGCATAGCTTGGAAGAGAGATAGAGAGGCTGCAAAGGCTTGGAAGATCTCAGCACTGACTTTGCGGGTTATTAGGCCATGAAATCCTCTCAGGGAGGACAAATTGAGAGATTGGACCTTGGGGGTGTGCTTTAGGAGACCAAATATTGGAAGCACTTAACTGGATTTAGGCTAAAGATTAGGTTGGGTATGAAGGAGGATAGTCATCATCCCCCAGGTTGCAGGCTCAACCAGGACTGCAGCTACTGGTTTCTACAAGTTTCACTGAAGTGTAATCTTCTCCCTTTTAACCATGTTGAAGCAGCCACTATGATTAATGCTCTTATCACACAGAGCACCTTGCACCTTGCCTTTGATGAATATGCCTATCCACAGCGTTCTCTACTGTTAATAATGTGGAGTTGGTTGTTTTGGGTGTTGGGTTTTGGTTTTGTTTTTTTTTTTGGGGGGGGGGGGAGGGGGAAAGGCTGGTAGATTCCTAAACAGTTCCTAGGACTTCTTTTTTGTTGTTTCTTAATTTGTTAAATAGGAAAGTTAAAAGCCATGAGCAGACTGTTCCTGGCTGACTGGCAGCTTGAAGGTGTAGTGCTCTCATCCCCTCCATGAAATCACATATGTGTCTGTCAAGGTCTATTTGGATCTCTCAAATTTACAGGACACATTCTCTGTGACTTAAACTTCATTTCATGAGCTTATTAAGAAATATAACAAACAAACATGACAAACAGGTGCTCAATCCCCTTTTGCCCAGACTAGTCTACCACATTAATTCACCTGTTCACCTTTCAAGTCATAAGGTTTCTTAACTTATAACCCAAACTCTTAATATTATGCTCTTATAAGCAAAAGAAAAGAATTAGTTATCTAGGTGACAGTGAGAGTGCTCATCCTTCCTCCTCTGTCATGGTGTGGGCATGACCTGTATCACACCGGGAAGCACGAAAGCCCCAGCAGTCCAGCTGCTGTTGGATCCACTTCAAAACCTTTTTGGGTAAGCTGATGTTTTATACCCTCCAGCTTGACAGTTTGGTCTACACCATTCCCATAGGCGGATTTTGAGGAAATTGCCAGACAAAAGGTAGTGGCTGCTAGAGACAGCAAGTTGCAGGTGGTCATGGCTACACAACGGCCCTTCCTGGCCACCTGTCCTGCCCGGGTGGTGCTCCTGCTTGGACGTAATGGTGCTGCTCCCAGCATTCATCAGGCCTTGGCATGAGCTGGGCTACCAAAACCTGGGCAGGAGCTGAGTGAACAGTCACACATGTCTAACATGGGATTGATGTTTACTTATTACTCAATTTCAGACCAAATAAGCTTCTCAGCAGTCAGCACACTGGCGCACTTTACCTACCTAGTGCACAGCGCTGAAATGTCTTGTAGCAGCTGTATCCTAGCGGCACCACCATCGTGTGGTTGTTTCTGAAACACAGAAGCCTTATAATTTCCCAAAACAACTTTCTGCCCAACACCCAAGGTAAAGTTAGCATTTTGCAGATTGTTACCAGCTGATTGCTTCTTTAATCTTTCCATTTCAAATGCTTACCCAGTGACACCCATTTGCTACCTCACCTTTAAACCACCTCACAGCTCTCATGTTAGTTCCCTTCTGCTTCTCCAACAACAACCACTTCTTCACACATTATGAGTTTTGTGCAGTAAATTTTGGTTTGAGACTGACACACTTCTGTCACAGCTAGAAGACATTTAAACAAAGTTCAAGCATCTCTGGACATAAGAGGACTAGACTGAGCCTCAGTCCCTGCAATCACAAATTATTCTTTCTAGTCATAGAATTGTTTAAGTTGGAAGAGACCTTTAAGATGATCGAGTCATGTCACAAGAAAAATCTTCCTGCTGTTCAAACTAATAATTCTCTTCTAATGCTTTAGCCATTTTATTATTCATTTATTATTCTCTGCATATGCAGCTTGCTTGACATGTTATATGTCAGACAGTGCTACAGAGAATCCCCATCTCAATCAGCATCAAAGTCTAAATTTCCTATTAAAGCAATTCAGACCGAATTTTTAATCTGTCCCAGTAAGTAACCAAGTTGCAGCCCTGCTAGCTTTACTGTTAGTTAAATTGCCAAGACATTAGGAGAGTAACCTGCTCATTCAGGTTCTGCAAAAGATACTTCCAAGTCTTTGCTTTCTTCCTCCCTAAATAAACCAAATAAATCCCCATATATAAGAGCTGTTGGAGCAAGGCAGAACTGAGAAGATTCTCCTAAATAATACTACGTCTATCAAGCTTGAGTTTTGCATCAGTTGTGCTGTAGAGTTATGCTATTTGTCCTTAAGAGGACTAAACAGGCACAAAAAAATCGCCTTTTGCCCAGCACCCAGAGGAAGTCTAGCCCCAGGCAGTCCTAATATTTCACAAAGTCCTGACCCCAGTGATCTAGGAATCTAAATCTTAAACCACATTTTTTATTATCTGGACATGCAAGGGACAGAGACAAATTCAGTTTTTAAGGCTGGCTACATGACAGGGTTCAATGTATTATCTTAGGCACAAAGACTGAAACGAACCACAGACACTCTGCACAGGGTGAGCTGGAGCTCGGTTCTGGCCCAAGAGCCAAAGGAGACAGAGGCTAATGGCAAGAAGAAAAATGATATTCACCCTGCTTCAAAATCTTTATTTTCTTGAAAAACCCCAAAGTCACAGACTGGGCTCAGTAATCAGTATATTGTCTGCACAACTGCTGCAGGAGCTGTAGGATAGAGGAGCCCTGTCCCAGGACAGGAGTAGTGCAAGGCTGCCTGTGAGTCACTGGATATAGAAGTGTTTCAAGGGAGAGAAAAAGAGAACAAACAGGCTGGTTTGAATTCTGAACCCTCTCTCAGTACTTACAGGTGACTGGCAGACCTCATGGCAAAGCTAGATTGGAGGACAGTTCAAATGGCCTTCAACTTCAGTTCAACTTAAGATGCTCTCAGATGACCTATGCTGGCCTGTGAACAAGTACAGGACAATTTCTAAGCAACTTTGCAAGAGCTGAGGTTTTTTCCATTTCCCCCAATTGTCAGGTAAAAATTCAGTATCTTTCTTTGTACATGGTTTTAGGCTTCTGATTCCAGCAATAGAAACTTGCATGATACAAATCTGACCTCCACAGATACTTTTAAAAACTTTAATCCATCCAACTCTCCAAACCTTTTATCCAGTCAGCATACATGGTTCAATTCCCATCAAAGCTAGCAGGAAGACTTCACAGCTTGCTTCCACACTATTTTAAAACAATAATAGTTCTATAGTTTCAGGAGTGGATTCCTAGCATTTTCATACTTTCATACCTAGCATTTCATACTTTCATAACAACATTTCATAACAACAGTAATACCCTGCTAAGAGAAGGATTGTTAGCCCTTCTCGTTGTGAAGGCTACTGCCCATTTTAAGTTACTGAAAGCAGCCTTGCAAGGTGGCTCAAACATACCTGCTTGGACTCAAATTCCACAGGTTATTTTGGCCAAGTGAAGAAATACTGCATTCTCCTTTTCCTTAAGAGATCCTGGTCCTACACATGAAAGAATTAGAAAATCTGGCCAGAGGCAAACATATAGTAAAAGAAGCCTTAAATACTGTTTTTGCTGGAACTATTTCAGTCAAACAATATCAAGACAGTGTAGCAATTAGCTGGTTGTAAAATAGAACCTGGGATGGGGCGGGGGG
>KL278142.1:35015-55333 GCA_000699545.1 Podiceps cristatus | reverse complement strand
CATTCCTCGGGCTGTGTGGAGTCTCAGAAGGACTGAATTCATATTAAGCTCTGAAGTGAGGTCACTCAGTGAAAATGTGGGATCCTAATCTCCCAATCTGTCCATTGGTACTATTAGTGTGACCAGGGGAAATCTGAAGGACAAATGTTATTTCACGTAAATTGGACTATGACCAGATCTTTAGAAGACTTTTTGATCATCATCTTCATGAGCACAGGGGGTTTCTTCCAGGTATGAGAATGAAGCTGGACACTTCTAGCCTAAGATGTTCCCAATAGCTCTTTCTAAGAGCTATGCAGCTAATCAGTTTTTCAACAGATATTTCAGAAATAATTGCATGCTGGATTACATATGGGGTGAGACAGATAGTTTGTTCAATGAGGGATATGTTACCAAAGTCCTCCTACATTAAATATTTAGTGTCTTCTCATGCTTTGCTCCACTGTATCAACAATTTAATCTCCCATTCCCTATTCATACACCAATTTAGCTGGCTTAAGAGAATTTGACTGACATCTAATGTAAACACAACTGTACCAAATAGATTTCTTGGCCACTTCTGCCCGTATACTCAAATGCTGCTGGAATATAAAGCCTAGAAATATTTATAAGCAAATGTTTTTATCTATGGAAGAAAAAAACTAACATCAATATTTCACGTTACGAAATGAATATAGCAAACAAACATTTATTACTTAACTATTTCTTCTGAGTGGAGAGATTATGACATGTTTATAAAACATCTTTGATAAAGGAAAATTCAAGGTATTTTGCAAGCAAAATTATGCAAAATACCACATGTCCTAATGCTGTTTGGCATTCAACATGTATAAGCACTGCCAGCCCTTAGCTCAGGAAATGAAGACATTGTGCCCGATTGCATATTCAGGGTTGATGTATATGCACTGCTTTCTGGGGACCAAATCTGTGGGGCTTGATTATTGCCACTGAATTTAATGGAATTCATATAATTTTGCCAGTTCATTGTTCCTTTTTTTCTTTACAATGTTGAAAATCAAATTAAGCTTTGTGGCATTTTCTTTTCATTTCTCTTTCTTTTCATTTCAGAGACATTTCTTCTTTTTTCTTAAGCATTTGGTGAAAATGATTGAGTATTGCTGGCAAAGCAATGATGTTTGTATCCTACTCTTATGGCCTCTTTAGAAATAGTTCCTCTTTTCTTTATCCCCATGGCAAAACAGTAATTTAGATCACTGAAGTCATAACAGAGATATTTTCCCCTTACAAATAACTCCAGCTTAATAATGCTTTCAGATAAGACTAAGGTCAAAGAGAAAGTATTCGGTAGAATATTTCCATGAAAAGGTTTGCATGGGGAATATGCTACTCAACTTCAAAGCGCTGCAGTGCAGATATTGTTTTGGAAATGCTTAAAACATTCTCAGAAACCTGGTTTTTTGTGTGGTTTTCAAGCTCAAGTTTCATGATTAATATGTTATGTTGCTCTGAAAATATCCAGCTCTCTGGGAACAGGAAGAGCCTTATATGAACCCCTGACACAGCTGAAGTTTTGAAAGACGTAGCACTTCCTCCGGTGGTTCGAGTATCAGCACGACCTCAAAGCACTGATGAAAGATACCCCATATGTCACTTTGCACCTTGGCCTATTGGGACATCTTTGTCCCTACACAGAGCATTAACTGCTGATTCCCAGCTCATCAGTTTTGCTCAGAAATACAGGCTGTTTCTATTTTGAGAAATAATTCAGTCCAGCAGCAGTGGATCTGCACTGAAGAACAGCTGTTTTTAAAGACCTTGTATTCAAACTATACACATCTCAGCATTTTTTTGCTTAATACTAGATCTAACCCAGTGGTGTGGTCTGCATGCTCATTTACAGCTTGACTGCTGCTCTGGGTGAACCCCAGACTTCTTCTAGTGTAGTTTCTTCTAAACAGAGATCAGTTTGTGGTCTGCCAAGCTCTGTCATAGAAACAAAATACAACACTCGGGGATTATTCGAGATCCTTCCTTAAACTTCTCCCCTGATTCAAACTAAAACACTGATGTAAGAACACAGATTACTATGATGACATCAAAGCGCTTCTTTACTCTGTACACAACTATTTTCCTAGAAGTTATGACATGATATGGAAGTCTAAAAGAGCAGCAGTGCTTAGACAGGCTGAATGTTGTTATGTTCAAGATTTTTTCATGGGCAAAGAGAAAGCACACTTTACATATACATTAAGTAAAGCCAAGAATTTATTGTTAGTATAATTTAAATCTTAACAGTCTAATCCAACAATCATCATTAGTCTAGATCTAATTATTGCAGAAAAACAAATTTGTTAATGTGAGTAGAGTACTTATGTACAGAAAAGTTCTCAATAATATCAGTAATACAATTAAAACTGTTAATGCACACAATTCTTAGCTTGTACCCCTTTTCCCAGCACCATGCTAACCCTTCCACAGCTCCTCTGGAGCATCGTCCGTAACTCTGGAGTCAATAACTCTCAGCCTGTAACAGTGGATATCTATTTCAAGAGTTAATCTCATAAGAGAAGAGGCAGCTCTTTCCAGAGAAACCGATAATACAGAGCAATTACGTTTCCCGGGAACTAAAGTCCATCACAGCTCCTCACCACACGCTGTGATGAGGTGGACAGGTTTACGAAAGCATAGTAATGGTAGAAAAATGGGATCAGTCACCCAATAAGTTGTAGCATGTCTTTTCTTCAGCATGCCTTTTTGAAGCAAACTCGGAGTAGTGCACACAGGTAAAGCAAGAATAAGATCATAATAAAGTAAAACACTGCAAAAAATGGTTGTTTTCTTCAGGAGACCTTCAGAAAGAGATGAATTGTCACATCACAAATGTAAATGGTAGCATGTAACGCACGGCTGGACGTCTAAATCTCTATTTGAGATGGGTCTGAAATATTCAAAGAAGTGGGATTGTCCATGCCAATGTTCATGCATGAGAGAAGCATGATAAACAGTCATATTTCACACTTAATAAAGTGTCTCACTGTCACCTTATATTCAAAAATGTGTTCTCACAGGCAAGTATCCAGTGTATCAGATTATGAGGAGGCATCTATTGAATAGTGAACAAATTTCTGTTATTTCTTTTTTATTTATTTTCTATTTTGCTTTGTGAGGAAGAGAGAGAAGAGCAAATATTACAACTTTGTTGATCAATGGATATAGAAGAGATGAACATACAGTTTTCATCAGGACAGATACACTTTCAAGGAATTCAAAAGAAGGGAAAGCAAACATCACATGTGGGAGTTTGTAGGTCCCTGGGGCAGCAACAAAAATAAGAGTCATTCAACAGTCAGATGGTGTTAGTAGATCTTACTTCCACCATTAGTATGAGATCACACGATATATTCATTTTATTTTTTTATATTGTAATTTGGGTCTAACACAGAAAAGGACCACTTAATGAAATTTTGAACAGATTGCAGCGAAAGGAAACAGTTTCTTGATTAGAGGTAGGGATCTCTGCCTACAAAAAAATACATTAAAAAAAAAAAAAAAAAGACTTTAAAGAAAAGTAAAAGAACGAAAAAGTGATCAGAAAACAACAGAGATCATCTTTTTGAGAAAAGATGAAATGAATAGTCCTTAAATCATAATATATTTGAAAATAGGATTGAAAGAAACTGTATCCACAATTCCAGATCTGGCAACTATTCATGTTCTCATATGTAAGCAACAGCTTGAACTGTTTAGCAAGATCATGACCTGAATATGTGCAAAGGATTAATCATTCAAAAGGAGTTGATTGAAAGGGGAATATACCAGAGGCAGAAAGAAATTATTTTGGTTATATTAGGAAAAAAAAATCATGCATTAGGAATAGGAATCTGGAACAATTGAATGAATTTATAACAGAGAAAATGTCATATAAATTTTGGGAATTGTTCCCAGCTGGTAAGATCTGACAGACTATAAAGCATCTTCACTGGAGAAACAGTAGCAGTGTTACTCCCTGGGAAATTGAGCTAGAAGAGGTCCTGCTCTGGGGAGCAACAGGGACGTGATAGGAAAGCAGCAGCCTGGCCTACAGGGTCTTTTCTGTCTAGTGCAACCATGACTCTATAATAGACTTGCCAGCTTCTCAAAGGCAAAGCATGAGCTGAATCAATCTCAAAACACTCTAATAAGAGAGATGGAAAAATGCTGAAACCACATGTCAAGATGATACGAGTAGGAACGATAAAACGGGATGAATGCTGGGATCCAGCTTCATGAACTGAAACACCAACCATAAAATGAGAAGTTGGTCTGCAGAGCAGTGTTTCAGCCATCTTCTACTCTGCTGCCATGGGTACAGAGAGCGATATTAGCAACATCAGCATGACAGTATGCTTAGCTCAATATACCTTCCTCCATGATAGTAACAGTAATGACTGTAAAGCTTAACAGAATGATTCACTCAGGTATACTACTTCCCTTACTCAAGGTAGCCTGCGCTATCTTCACACTGAACGGCACACTGTGTCAGTGGGACCGGGCAGTATGTAGTGGCAGTTCAAGGAGTAAAATTTTTGTCTTGAGCGTAGTCATCTTTCTGCCTTACAGGCAAATCTGACATTGAATTTTTCGACTTCAGAAATTGAGTTCAAACTGCTAGAAGCTAACAGTTGTTGCATGCTGAGAGGAGTGTGAGGCTTGCCAGGTACCCAGGAAGTGTCTGAGTGGGGTTTTAGGTGCTCTGAGGTTGGTGGAAGCATGGTGGTAGAGACCAGCCAAAGGCTGCACTCTGCAGCTGGCAGGCGTCAGCTACTCACCAGGCAAGCCTAGGATGAGTGGAGGTGGCCACCCAGAGCTTGCTATCAGGGCAGCTGCTCTCCAGCTGGAGACCTGCAAAGAGTAAAACCCGGTCTCCTAGGTAGAGGACAGTAGTAGCTCCACCTGTGCAAGGGGTGCTCTGGTGGAGCCACTCAGGCAGTGGCTAGTTAATTACTCAGACCTTCGCAAAAAGTACTAGGGCCCCATGCCACTGACCCCCGAGGACTACCAGACAAAGAGCTTCAACAGTGTACAGGCAGCACTTTGGAGAAGAAGACAACATGATCTCTGGTGAACTGTGGGAGTGGGACTTCGCCTCACTCCCCTTCCTCATATGTACCAAGGAGCAACAGATATGGAGCCTTGGAAGTGGACAAAGCCAATGAGCAAGATTTACGGGGAGAAGCTGCACCAGCAGTACTTACTAAAAACTGCAAAAGGAAGCAGCAAGTGCTCGTAGTAGGTGACTCTCTGCCAAGAGGTACTGAGACACCCATCTTCTGGCCTGATATACAGTCAAGGGAAGTTTGCTGCTTGCCAGGAGCCAAGATCTGGGATGTCATGGAGCGACAACTGCCACAGGTGGTTAAAAGCACAGACTATCTCCTAATTCTTTTCAGTGTGGGCACCAATGACACAGTAGAGCAAAACCTAGACAAGATCAAGCAGGACTTCAGAGCCCTGGGGGTGTGAATGAAGGGTACAAGTGTCCATGCAATCAGAGATAAGGGTGCAGACAAGAGTTGACACATCATGCAGACCAATACATGGCTTCATGGCTGGTGTCATCACCACGGCTTTGGTTTCTACAATCACAGGATGTTCTTTGATGAATACAGCTTGTTGGGGAAGGATGGGATCCACATATCTCAGAAGAGACTTTATTGAGGCCTTTCTGTATAAAAAGGCGTTTTATAAGGAAGACAGAGAGACACTTCTTACCACAGCCTGTAGTGACAGGACAAGGGGCAACAGTTTCCAACTGAAAAACGGTAGATTTAAATGGGACATGAAGAAGAAAAATTCACCCTCAGAGTGAAGAATTTCTTCCTAATATCTATTCTAAATCTACCCTCTTTCAACTTCAGACTGTTATCCCTCATCCTATCACTGCACTCCCTGACAAAGACCCCCCTCCCCAGCTTTCCTGTAGGCTCCCTTCAGCTACTGGAAGGCCGCAATAACGTCTCTTCGGAGCCTTCTCTTCTTCAGGCATAACAGCCCCAACTCCTCAGCCTGTCTTCATAAGAGAGGTGTTCCAGCCCTCTGATCATCTTCGTGGGCCTCCTCTGGACTTGCTCTAACAGCTCCATGTCCTTCCTGTGCTGAGGACTCCAGAACTGAACGCAGCACTGCAGGTGGGGGCTCACGAGACCAGAATAGAGGGGCAGAATCACTTCCCTTCATCTGCTGGTAACACTTCTTTGGGTGCAGCCTGCAGTTGGCCTTCTGGGCTGCAAGTGTGCAGTGCTGGCTCATATTAAGCTTTTCATTTACCATTGTGCCCAAGTCCTTCTCTTCAGAGTTACTCTCAATCCATTCTCTATCCAGACTGTATTTGTGCTTGGGATTGCCCTGACCCGGGTGCAGGACATAAAGGGTGGATGCTGGGGTGTGAAGGCCATTGAAGCTCAGGTGGGATCATGGAAGTTACTATAATCCTCATTCTCCATGTTCATACACTCTAAATCACTCACTAAATCATCACGGACATCAAATCAGAATAAGTGGGAAGGGCAGAAAGACTCAGGAAGACAGATACAGATATGTGACTTCCTTCTTGCCACTGTCTCACAAGTGTTGCAGAGCAGGTTGGTTCTTCCTGCACCACTGCAATGGGTCTGTTTAAACTCCCCAGAGGTGTTTGTAAGGGAAAACAAGCAAGAACTTCATTACTGAGAGAAGATGGAGACCTACCTTTGCTGTTTCCCCAAGACTCTATGGCTCCTTTCTATTCGTGTAAGTGTACCACCTCCTGCACCTGGGTTATGCCAGTTTCTCTCTCAGGGTATATGATGCTTAAAATATTCTTGGAAGACTTCTGGTAGGAGTTCTTGTTTTTATCCAACGGCAAAAGTTGTTCCGAGTTTTGTAAGCTTTTCTGCGAACAGCTGGTCCATCACCTTGCAATCTTTGGACGTGGTTAAGACATATGAGCCTCACAGGGGAATTCAATCTTCCACATGCTGTAGGAATTACGAACAGACACATTTGATCATGTTCAGCACAAAAATAAAAGCATTGTTTAGTATTTTTCAAAAACCACCATTTATATTTGTTCAGATATGAAGGCGAACTGAAGAGGAGAAAAAAACCCAGCTATATTTCAAGTTCAGCTGTAAAATTTGTGTAGCCTTTGCTGACAAAGGGGCAGAAATATGTCTTGTGTTCATTCTGTAATTCCTGTTGTTATCTGAACAAACACCAAAGACTAAGAATAAAATGCTGGTCCTGTTAAAATCTCCTATCTAGTTCAGTATAAATTGAACTTGTCTCTCTAAATATTTTACAGGACATAACTTTTTCTTTAATTTCTCTTCATCTTTCTCTACTTCATTATTTTTGTACTGGTAACTAATGTCAGATTTGTTAGAACTTATTACTTTCTGTATGGGTCACCTCTAAGCTTTTTTATCATGTACTTTTTCCTTATTCTGACAGAATATGAGGCATTATCAGGTATGCCCCCTGTTTATTGAGTTCTGTCTGATACTATAATTGTAATATACGTGAGCAGGTACTTGATGCTTACATTGTGCCTTACATTCAAAGATTTAATAGTAATTCAGAAAGAGGTATAAAGTATTAATGACCTGTATAAAAGAAGGGGATATATAAAATGAAGAGGATAGAAGAAAAGGAAGTAAATTTTCAACCTTATTTCATTTTGGTTCTTGAGGAAGAAGAGAAGGTTTCAGTTCAGAGGAAAAGAAAATTAAAAATATATTTTCATTTTTAATGAAAAAAATAATTTTAAGCTTGGAGGACTTTGATCAAATTTTACTTTTGAGGCACTCCCTGGTTGAAAGCCTGCAACCTTTTGTATTTATATATCACCCAAATCATTTCAGAAAACAACATTGACAGACAGACAGTGTTACTCTAGGTTTCAGAGATTTTGAAAACTGAGTATGTCAGAGAATATGCTAAGTCATACATTAAATTTGAGGAAAAAGTTTAACAAAGAATGTAGGATTCCTGAATACAAATATCAGTCTTCTATCCATGTTACATGCAAGCTGACACATATATTGTCTGCTGCAGCCCTGAGAGATAATCCAAGATATATAGCAAAACCGGGAAGATGACTTTTAGATTTTGCTGCTTACAGTTCATTACTAAAAAAAAAAAAAAAAAGGCACTGAAAGATTTCTTTCAGATTAAAAATAAAGCAAAAAATATCTGAGACACTAAAATAAAATATTAAAACCTCTCTAAAAGTCCTTAGGTAAACAGAAGACTATGTTTATGAAGAACTGTAATTTTATTGTATATATTATCCTGGAGGGAAAAAAAAAAAAAAAAAATGGTAATAATCCATCAATCTGCTTGTCATCATGTAGGATTTTTCCTTGATTTGGAATCAAAATCTATGGTATGGTTGACAACCTGAATATCTTTCACTGTGAAAGCACATTGATTTCTAAAGCCTTCAATTGATAAGCTGCGGCTTTTTCAACAGAGTCTTACCACATAGATGAAACTGTTTAGTACCACACAAGGTATTACTGAGGTGCTTTTGACAGCATTTCTCACCTCATTTGCTGCCAAAGTTATTAGATTTTAGTCAATGGTCAAAGAATAAATTGACTCTAAAGGGCTCCTTTAAAGCACTGAGGCATGAGATTAGAACAGTTTAGAAATTATCTTGATCTTTACTTCATTTTGTGCTCAAAGTAGAGGTGCCCACCTCTTCTAGCTACCTTCCTGCTTATTTAAAAGGAAACACTTAAGGTTAATATAAGCCTCAAAATGATTGCCATTTGTATGTGGCTTCTGGCAGTTGAATTATTTGGAAGGGTATCTTTGATAAAGCAACTGTTTAAATGTAGATTGGCTGTAACTGCTTCCAATAACAAAAAACCTTGGCCAATCTTGAATGAAGGTTGATGAGCAATGCCAACTGCCCTTCCCAGGATGAAATCAGCAAAACTCAAACAACTTGCGATAATGTTGAAAACTGAGCTCAAGGAGGCACATCCTGAAGACTATCCTGTTAACACCATGATCTGATGTACACATTTCTCTCACCTTTTTATACCTATGTAAAAGTACTATTGTGCTCTCATAACTCACTTCACAGGAAGAACACTATGTTTCTTAATTGTTCTGCTCTTCATTAGTAATGTTTCACAATAATGAGCACCATGCATCATCGTTCCTTCACTGAGTCATCATTAAACCACTTCATTACTTTCAAGTCCCACTGATGGTTTATCTATTGTGAAGAAATCACCATCCTTCTCTGTCCAAGGCAATGCTGGAATGGAGGGAAGAAGGAGGGACTCTATCCCTCAAAATACATGTGTGCTTCTTCCCTTCAATTGTAAACATGCACAAATCTCCAAGGTCACTTAATCTCAGATCGTTTACATCAGCTACTGTCAGGTTTAGGGGTAAAAATAAAAGTTACTTCACCAGGTTGCTTAGTGTTGTGAAGTTTGAATACATCTAGGTTCAAGATTGCGAAGGGCAATCTGCAATACATATGCTCTCTATTTTGGTGCTGTGGGATGGAGGCAAAAGTCTCACATCTCTCTGCTACCTGATCCCTTTCTGAAAGACTCACTGTTTTCTTCACAGTGAGGACATGCAGCAGCATCAGCCTGGCTCCCATAAATCGAGGAAGACATGTTAGCTTAAACTACATACACAAGGGGACAATTAGGCTTCCAGTCTTCTTTCCTGTCTCCCTGCAGATATTTTATATTTCCTGGAGGAATTCCTACAACTCAAAGCACTTTGTGTCAGCGATGACATACTCCCCACTCAAATCCCTTAGCCTCTGGGAAGTTGTCACAACACCTAACCTGGTTTCATGAATTTGTGTTACCTCAAAAAAGAGGTCTGAAGTGGCTAAAACCAGACAGGATACCTGTCTTCTTTGTAACACTGATTTGGCATTTGAGGACACACCTGTTCACGTACAATCCCAAGCCATTTCTAGGAAATGCATTTCTATACCTGATGGTTTACTGATGGCAAAATGTCTTTGATTTATTCCTTAAAAGCTTCACAGTTGAACACTTAGTTCTCTTCCTTGGCACCAAGAAATCATTGGAAAAGCTTGGCTGTCATTGTTAAAAATTTTTTTTTTAAATCCCTTTTTTCACTCTGTAACAGAGTTGCAGGAAACTCTTTAGTTAAATCAATTGCCAGTAATTAGAGTACTACTTCTAACTGTGCCTAAATCATATTTGATTGGGGCTATTGTGTTAGCTCTTGCCATGAACTGTATTTCATCGCATCTGAATTATTCTAAGTGATCCTCTAATCCTCTGGCTTTCCTTCGATTCAAAGATGAATGTCTTAGCTTTGCACTACTGTATTATCAAAACCTCCTCTCTAGACTAATGTGTTAGCCAGAGTAATTTTTCATTGAATGTTAGGCCTGACAAAGAATTATTATTCTAATGTGTTGGGGAGATTAGCTCATTTTCACTCAAATTCTGCCTTCCCATTCATCACTCTCCTGCTGTTGGGACTTCCAAAATGATTTATTCAGGCAGAAAACTTAAATATGGTGGAGGAGAGCTGCAAATACACAAATGGCAGGGGAAGTGTCATTCCTTTCCTCTCCACTCCTCTAAACATGACTCATGAGTTGAATGTGTCTCTTCCTTTGAATTGCAATGAACTGTGACCTTAAGGAAGTCTCTCTTCTTAGTCCTTCTCTTCTTTACTGGTAGCATTTCCTCTCTTCTCTATCAGGTCAATCAAAACCATCTTTTTTTTCCCTTATGTTGCTAGCCCATATTGTTGATAATTCACTGTCTCCTAATCTGATTTCAGTTTCTTTAAAGCCACTGCAGAGCTCAAAATATGGCCCTGTTAATCCCATGAATCGTCTGGACAGCAATGCTATGAAGTTGTTAAAACTATGAATAAAACTAATAAATTGATGATGACTTAGAATGGATAACAGAAATCCCTATGTCATATTTAGTTGCCCCGGTCAATGGTACTATTTGCAAATCGATACACTGAAAATCTAGCAGATGGGACTCTTGACTGACAAGGAGCTCAGGGCTATAAACCTTGTCATGCAGTCGAATAGAAAATAATTCATTCAGGATGATGTAGGAGCATAAGAAAAAAGAGGAAAGATTGACATAGCACCATCTAAACTCAAAAAACAACCAATGGGAAGAGACCATGAGTTCAACTGAGAGAAGAATGAGATAGGCTGATTTGCAAAGAGTTTGGGAGGTTAAGAAGAAACCAGTGAAGGACTCCAAAAAGCATCCTAAGATTCAGTGAAATTTGGTCAATGAACAAGGTAGAAGTTTTCAGCAAGGAAGGAAGACTGGTAAAAGGCTAGTAAATCTTTCTTATAATGCGTGGACCTTGAAATTTTGTCATGTGCAGGAAAGGAACATAGCTTATACACAGATCAAGTTCTTGATACTCTGTCCATTGAAAGTCTAAATGAAATATTAATCTAATCAAGATATTTGATTACTTCACAGTATATATGTCTGTGTCTGAGGTGTCAAGCTGTCCAGTACTGATCTTGGTGGTAGAATCTGTGTTATTCAGGCTTCATTTCAACTGACAAAGTGTAGCTGTCTCTATAAGGTGACACAAATCATGTCCTAGACCCCATTTACTCTATTGACTAGACTCTTATTTACTATAAAGGGAGACCAAGGTGACCTGTTCAAGTTTGTGCTATCAGTGCCATCATTTAAAGGCACCCTGAAGTAAGAGATCAGTCCCAGTCCTGCTTGTACTAGAGTTCTTTCATCGTCATCTTGACAGTTCATGATATTCTTTATCTCACACAGTAGCTTAGCCACCTTTTCCTGTACCAAACTTTCTCACATTGTCATGCTTTGGAATAAGCTGTAAAGATCACCTTTCTGCTGCTCAGTTGCCTCTTACTTCCTTCCAAACTTGCCATCTGCCCTACCTCTTGCTCCAGTGGTTTAGGTGCAATGTTGTCACCTTTCATTAAGGTATTTGCCTCTAAGAGGACAAGGTATTCATAAATTAATTGTGAAGAAGAGACTCCTTTAGAACAACTCTCTATTGCTAATTCACAACTTTGCTCTCCATGCATAACTCTGGTGACCTCCTCATCATAACCTTCTGGCTTCCCTGTGTTAGGTGGAAAACCCTGCCAACAAGAACGCATAATCAGGATGTTAGTACCTGCATATATTTCTTCTTGAGACACAGACAGACTTAGAGGTATTTTTAAAAGACTGACTAGATAAACTGAGATCAATGTATTCTAAATTCAAAGTTGCCAATACTTTGAGAAAGTGCTAGCCTAGTTCATTTCCAGAAGTTCTTTACAATCTAAATAGAATAACTAATAATTCTGTATCATCTCTAAGGTAAGGACAAAAAAGACAAAAAAAACCCCATAGATTAACATTTCTTGGTAAATTACAGAATCTGGTCATCTAAAAGTTACAAAGCAATTCTTCATGAGCAGAAATGTACCTTTTCTTAAGCAAGTACTATTTTCAGATTTAGACACTAGCTTCTGCATTAACTATTAGACTGCCACTAGTTTTCTTCTAACTGCTCTCTATTTATGTTTGGACTTCATTGCCACCAGTTATCTTCAGAGTGTAGATACTGTTCCCAAATACTTTCTACAGAACAAAAAGAGATCATTTCTTTAAGATGTTCCAATATCCAGAAGAATGACCATGAAGACACTCTCTTCTTGAATGTTTACATCTTGCAAAAAGTTAACACAAGCATGGCAGTCAGCACAGAACAAAAAATTGTAGGCTGTTACCTACATGTTTTCCTCTTTTCCTCCTAAGTGATCCACCACCACACAGTAAGGGTGAGCACCCTTGTTCACCAGACAGTGCTCCAAAGTTCAGATCCAATGTTTCTGGGTCATCCTGAGACATTTAACTCTCTTGTTCACAAGGCTGTTTCTGTGTCTGTCATTGTCTGTAATCACAAAGTTCCTGTGAATTACATCTGTTCATTCCTTACTGTAGTGCAAGCAGTTCCCATGGCATGCCAAAGGACTCTTCCGCATAGATGCTCACCAACATCAGCATTAGCAATTTCTCTCAGTTTATCCTCTTTAGGTGAGGTCACTAGTGAAGCTTGGTAAAACGTGGCTTTTGATCACTATATACAATGCAAATGTTCAGTTTCTCTCCTAATACAGTAAGTCCTTGACATGCAGACTAGTGTTTGCTCTGAGTCTCAAGTACTGCTCCCCTTTGGCCCCAATGTAAAATGGTGATTTTGTGTGTTTTTCCTATTTAAAGTGCCTGAAGGAGTGTGAGGTATGTCAAAACCCACCAGAGAGACATTGTTATAGCGTGACACAAAAAGCACATGGTGCATGCCCTAGATCAAGGCAGAAAGGGGTATTTGGGAGGCCAACAGCTAGTTGGATTAATTTTGGAGGATTGTGCAATTGAGTAGAAGTTACAACTGATGCAGTCTTTACCATATTGCCTATAGGAAAGGGTCCCTAGAGCTGTTTATTCCCACAACCAGTGTAGGGTCTTTTTTGGGGGTAAAATAGTTTGTTTATTATAAAGGATAACCCAGGAGTGAACTCACATACAGGCAGTCTATATGGTGAGGGGACCAAGACATGAGTGTGAACAAAGAAAGTATGGATGTATCCTCAATCTTGTGAAGTTTCTTAATAAAAAAAATTTGGTTTCTTCCCCCTCAAACACACAAAACAGATGCTAATGATGGGGTATTAATGATGGGGTACCCCAGATGCATGCTGGGTTATTAAAGGATGTGAGCTGATACAATCAATGCTTGCCTGAAGGAAGAGGACTATGTCTGAGACTTCATCTCCTATTTAGGTACAGACCCTGTACAAATGGACCATGATTAAATGTTGTAAATGACATGTTCAACTGGAATATGCTTCTTTTATTCCAGTTATGGCTAAGCCAAGATAGTAAGTACCAGGCTGAGGGTTCATCAAGGTCTCCCCAGGAAAACAGTTCAACCCCACTTCTGCTGGATGTAGAATGGAAAATATATCAATTCCACTACACATCATTGGGGCAACAACTTCCATGAACCAGGCCTGGAAACAATATGAATCTAGGCTACTTAATTGCAAGACTCGAGACTTTGCCAAGAACGCTGTTTTACAGGGGTGCAAACGGGAAAAAAAATCCATTTTACCATGACCTGAACAGAAACCTCAGTATCTTCTGACCATCGGTAAATAAAACTGTAAAGTCAGGCACTGAGGGCTCCCACAGGGTGCTCCTTAACTGTAACATATTTCCATTTATTCTGCCCCATTCTTCTCCCCCCCCCAACATGGGGACAAAGAAAACTAAGGCCATGCAATGACTACATGCATCCTGGCAGCTGGAAAAGTCCTTATCAGTTCAGATAGCATTCCCTGCCAGCTAGGAGAAAAAGGAGGAATTTACAGATTGTTTGTGGCAGGGATGTTTTCCCTCCCTTTGCCTAAATTCATCCGATTAGATAAGAGCACAAACAGAAGAAAGGGAGCAAGTATAGCCTGACCTTGTCATCTTAAGTGGTTGTGGCATTTCCAAGAATGCTTACCTCCTCCCACTCTTCATTTCCAGCTGCTTTCGCTTTGTCTCACAAAAGGTTTCTGCAACAGTAAACAAACAAACAAAGAAGGAAATCCTATGGGAGGAGCCCCTCAAATAACCACGCTGCTCCCCAACAAATCTTGTTTTCATTGCTAGCTTATCTTAACACGATAGATAAGTATTTCACTGCCTACTAGAAATGTTCACACTTGATGAAAAAAAAGTCCATGATCACGTACCAGCTACAGCTTATGACTCTGCCCAAACCCACAGCAAGAGAGCAGAGCTGAGATCACAGCTCACAACGAGGTGATATGCCAGGCTGTGAAGGCAGTATCTGTGTCAAGAGAGCTTTAATGAAATCAGATGTTGGATATTTAATTGCACCAAGATGGGAAGACTTGATCATGTGGAGAAAGAAAAACAGAGTAACAATCTCTGGTCACCCTTCCGGTTGTTACTTGATTTTCAGGGAATTACATCTTACCTCAGCATCTCACTTTATCCACCTTTCCAATGAGTATCTCAAATAGCACAGTTTTGGGATTCATTAAATGTGTGACCTCTGTGACTCTCACGGATCACACAGAGCAATACGCTGCCACAGACATAATTCCCATGTTTTACTAGAAATACTAGTTTAATTACTATTTTTGCTTAAGTGGTTAGAAATTTGTATCCTGTGCCTTTATTCCTCCATGGAAGAGACTTGAGTTCCTCAACATTGGTTTGAAATGTCTAATGTATCCTGTCTGACATCCAATTGCTAACTGAACACAGCACAGGTCTCCTGCAGTTTCCATACATCTACTAGCAGATACCCCAAATAACTGACGGCTTTTAAATTGCCTCTAGACATTTCTGTTTAGGTACCTGAATTCCACCTCAGATACAGATGAAGTTTGTTGGTACCTTAAGCTAACTCCAAGACATTCTCTTCAGGTTAATACAGCACAAAAAATACATCTAACTATGCTGGGATATGAGAGTAAGACATGAATAGACTGGAGAGAGACTGTCTTTGCAGTCACTCAGAAAATGCAAGGTTTACTTAAATTACTGTGTTATGAGTGTGTAAAAACAGTCAGTGAGTCACAGCTCCATTCACAAGTTTTGAGTTTTCAACATGCAAGAGGAAACTAAAATGCGGATTTGGTCCAAACTGCAGAGAGAGGGAGCCCAAACACTGTCAGCACCTTAGTCCGGAGATAAATTCTTGCTCAGTTTGGCTAGAAAGGGAACAAGCTGAACAGAACACCCTACTAATAGACTTGGTTTGGTTCTTCCTAAATGCAGGGTTCACTGATGTTGAGCTCACAGTAGGAATTTGACCTTCTGGTTATTGGAATCAGGTGTTTTGTGGTGGTAACAATCACTGCCCAGTGTTATTCTTTCCTCCAAAATATGTACTTTTCTGTCTTTCCATTTTAATAGCAACAAAAAAATATTCACACAGTGTCCAAAACTAGTCAACTCAATTTAGTCCTTTTTGCTGACAGCTGTTCCTAAGAAAAACAATATTCATTTAACCACACTGCTAGGCATTTGGCTCCCTCCATGTCAACATTGTGACAAAGCCTCACTGCCTCACTGTCTCATCTACACTACAGGACAAGTCAGTCCTCTGTGTCTGATGGCCTTTGAGGTCAGTAAGAGAGTCTCTAAAGATGTGCCAGTTTACATCAGATGAGGCTGTGGATTAATATCTTGGATAAAGAGGTTTATTTCAGTATGGTGATGCTCAAGGTGGGAATACGAAAACAAAATGAAAGGGTATAGAAAGTGAATAGTGTTGCCCCTCCCAGTTTAGAAATGGTAAAGATTTTTCATGGAGATGAGTTTGAAGGGAAAGGGTCAGATCGAAAGTAGGACTTGCACACCTCATAAATTTCTGAGAACACAGCCAGGACACAATAAGGACCAGATCCCTCTCCAAATTTGGCAATGACTACTTTATTTTTAAAACACAGACACAAAATCCATGCTGCTAGACTAGCTTTCTGCTAGAGCACTCCCCCAGGCTCCCATCTGAGCTCTCTTGTTACTTCAGGGACTTAAAACCCACACAACCCAGTCCAGAAGGGTCGTTAACAGCCAAGGTGGGAAATGTTGTGTTTTCTTCCCTTTGAATTCCTGTCTCTTTGGACTACTCAGTAGTCACTGTACCGTAGACTCAATATTGTAGCCTTGTGGTAAGACCACACCCCAGGCCCTGCAAACTAGTCTCTATTTGCACAATAACATCTATTTGCTCTCCTAGCCTAGTCTTGGTTGTTTAAATGCTCCCCTACTGAGCATACAATACATAAAGTCATAACTCAGATCTTAATCAAGCTCAAGGACATCAATGGAAATAATTGGACTGACTTAAGTGTCTAGTTCTTATGATTGATTTACTGAGCACAAGTCTAGGAGACCTGGGCTGCATTCTTGAAACACTTAGAGATTTAACTCTCTGCTCTCCACTGATGCTAAAAAGAGAATTTTTTTATTTCTCAGGGAGTCCTTAGTGGATCTCCCTTTAGGGTTGTCACCTAAGTACAGTCATGGAAATGCTGCTGTCTTCTTTGTTGTCCCTGAGCTCCCCCACCTGTGCAACAGGTTACCTGCACCAAACAAATCAAGGTCTCAGTCCAAATGATTTATTTGATGCTTAGATTTATTATTTTTTCTTTCTTCTCATTACAAATGTTGATTTAATTGTCTCAAAGGTATTCTGCGTTTGGAACAATGCTTTAGTCAGATTTGCAATATGATACTTGGCTCATTGGGGAGTAATACTGGAAGGGTTTCACATTCAACATTGTGATGCCTGAATTTCTGATGAGACAAGGGTCACTTGTGGCATTTCTGCTCCCTAATTGCATGTGCGAATTGCAAACGCACATCCAAAGTAATGCAAGTCCTGCTTAAAATTCCTTGTTCTTGTATTTTTTACCAGATACGCCGGAATATGAGCTGAAAGTAGCATCAGCTCATAGTGAACGGGTTCAACATTTCAACATAATACTTATACAACATTTACCACATTATTTTCCCTGAGGCACTCTCAAATGATCCATGACTTTATAATGTATGTAAAGTGGTTTGAACACATACACAGAGCAAACTACTATTGCTGCCTTGTTATTAAATTTGGGTTATTATTACCATAAGTGCTTGTATTAGTATTATTAGTAGTAGATGATAGGGTTTATTATGAAAAAATTGTTACAAGTTTTAGTAATTGTTAAAACTGCTCCCATAAGATACTTTGTTCATCTGTCCATTCATCCCAGGTCACATAATGTTCCAAGTCATCAGCAGGTTGGGGCTTTGTTGTGTGCTAAGAAAAAAAAGGAAAAGTGGGGGAAAAAAAAAAAAAAAAAAAAAAAAAAAAAGAAGAAGAAGAAGATATTGTTTATTCACAGTTTGGTGAATAATAAAAATGCTGAGGTGTTATAGAAGACTTTAGCCAAACACAGATGTTAAACTTTCTCCTGCACACACATATCTTTGCATTTTTATGCTCCCATAGAGTTGGAAAATAGCACTCTCAGACATTTTCAGAGGGAGGGGGAAGTCAGGTAAAATGAAAGAAGTGATTTAGGTCCAAACACCTCTTGCAGTGAATAAATCCATATTTAAAGTTTCATTTCAATTGTGTCAGTTCCCATTTCTCACCACCATTTAATTCCTAATGCTGTTCAATTTGTCACCACTATGCTTTTATGCACTTATTTTTTTCATCATTGTTTTTTTATACCAAGCATGGAAATATAAGATTGCTTGTCACTTGTCTCGCAGAGAACAATCTCTCCATTGCTGTGCTTGATTACTTCTGATGAGACTTGGGCTGGAGTGAAGCAGCACCACTAACATCCATTGCAGGGTACTAGATTTATATTTCTCCAAGATATCGAGTTAACTTAAGAGTGATTTTGGGTAACCAGTATCAAACTGCCAAGAGCTACTTGGCCTTGGCCTTTCAAAGAGGTTATGTCAGAGTTAGATCTGTTTGCATTAGTGAGGTGTATTTATCCATCCCTTAGTAAAGAGACTTATATTACCATATTAATTAATAACTTAATTATAAGAAAAACAAAACAATGAGCCCACAGCACATGAAAGACATGGACCTGCTGGAGCCGGTCCACAGGAGGCCACACAAATGATCCGAGGGCTGGAGCACCTCTGCTATGAAGACAGGCTGAGAGGGCTGGGGTTGTTCATCCTGGAGAGGAGAAGGCTCCAGAGAGACCTTATCATGGCCTTTCAATACTTAAAGGGGGCCTGAAAGAAAGATGGGGAAAACTTTTTAGCACGGCCTGCTGTGATAGGACAAGGGGTAGTGGTTTAAAGGTAAAAGAGGGGAGATATAGACTAGACATAAGGAAGAAATTCTTTACAATGCGGGTGGTGAAGCACTGGCACAGGTTGTCCAGAGAAGTGGTAGAAGCCCCATCCCTGGATACATTCAAGTCCAGGTTGGATGTGGCTCTGGTCAACCTGATCTAGTTGCAGATGTCCCTGCTCATGGCAGGGGGGTTGGACTAGATGGCCTTTAGACGTCACTTCCAACCCAAACTATTCTGTGATTTTGATTCTAAGAAATTACCAATTAAGCATTTGCCTGATTCTGCTGGCTATAGAGTGCTTAAATGTGCACTGGAAGAGGGATGCTTTCCTGAATCAATTTATATCTTCACTGTTTAAAGAAATCAGAGTTGGTTCTACTTCACTATCTCCAGGCCAAGAATGCAAGGGACAGAGACATGTTAACTCAGTTCATTACACTTTATGGATGCTGCATTTCTGTTAATAAGCCCTCTAAAGCCATCATTTCTGGACAAAAAAAAAAAAAATTGCCTCCTCCCATATCTCTTAGGTTACTTGAATTTTCAAACCCCTACTAGGAAAGGTGTCTATCTAGCACTGTATTTTGCAGCACAGATATTCATGGATGCTTCATCACAGGAATTCAGTGATCATCTAGTGGACTACTACAAGGGTATTTGCAGAAATTGTCTGATAGCCTTGGGGGGTGGCACTCTGATGACTTCTTAGGCAGAAATGACACCACAGGAGTGCTTGTTGCGGTTTAAACCCAGACAGCAACCAAGCCCAAACAGCTCTTTGCTCACTCCCTGCCAATGGGATGGGGGAGACAATCAAAAGAGTAAAAGTGAGAAAACTCATGGGTTGACATAAAGTCAATTTAATAAGTAAAGCAAAAGCTGCACACACATGCAAAGCAAAACAAGGAATTCATTCACTCGTTCACATGGGCAGGCAGGTGCTCAGGCATTTCCAGGAAAGCAGGGCTCCGTCACGCCTAACAGTTACTTCGAAACATTTGTACTCACTGAACTACATGAAATCTTTTGAGGTGCCCAGTCAGAATAATAAGGGTCTATAAGTCAGTCACCTTCTTATGTTTTACCTCTCAACACAGAGTCTGTAAATTAAAATGTCAGAGGTATCTGAACATATTCACATCTACGGCCTGGGAAAGTGTTAGTTTTGACTCCAGGTGCAAGAGGATTCCATTTTGCCTTGATACAACTGAAATGAGTTTTATTGTCCGGGTTCCTGGCTTTGCTTCAGGAAATCTCAACCATCTAGAAGAAACATTTCCGGCTGCCTCCTTCACTACATGATAAATTTTAGGAAGGCTTTAAGCTTCTATAGAATTGTGTTTGCAGAGAGTAAAACAATACTCTCTGGCCTGTTTTATGTGCGCTGGCAGCCCAGAAGGCCAACCGTGCCCTGGGCTGCATCAAGAGAAGCGTGGCCAGCAGGTCGAGGGAGGTGATTTTG
>KL278142.1:0-34883 GCA_000699545.1 Podiceps cristatus | reverse complement strand
CTCTGCTGTGAGGACAGGCTGGGAGAGTTGGGCTTGTTCAGCCTGGAGAAGAAAAGGCTGTGGGGAGCCCTGATTGTGGCCTTCCAGTACTTAAAGGGGGCCTATAGGAAAGAGGGGGAGAATCTTTTCAATAGGGACAATGGTGATAGGACAAGGGGTGATGGCTTCAAGCTGAAACAGGGTAGGTTTAGATTAGATGTAAGGAAAAAATTCTTTACAATGAGGGTGGTAAAGCACTGGAACGAGTTGTCCAGAGAGGTGGTGGATGCCCCATCCCTGGAAACATTCAAGCCCAGGTTGGACGGGGCTCTGAGCAACCTTATCTAGGTAGTGGTGTCCCTGCTGACTGCAGGGGGGTTGGACTAGATGACCACTAGCGGTCCCTTCCAACCCAAAACATGATTCTATGATTCTATGATTTGTATGGCTGATACATGCCTACCATGTTGCTTTAGAAAGTACTGTATTTTCTACCCCAGTGCCATTTTAACATTCTTAATCCCATCAGAATCAATGACTGTCCAACAGTTCCTACATCAGGAAGAACTTGAAACCTCTAGCTGTTTGTTATAAACCAGTAGTCTGGAAATCATGAGAACTACAAATAGGATTGATGTCCTGTGCAGTCTGGCACAAAAAGAATAATGGACTTGTATCAGTAAGGGGATAATATGGAATGAAACAGAGCAGCAGAAGAGACACTTTTCAGAGGACTAGGACTGGAAACATAATGTTGAATCCCTAACAACTTGTTGCACTGGCCTGGAGCTCTGACCATTGAAAATTTTACCAATGAGGTTTTATGAAATGATTTTTTTTTTTTTTTTCCTCCCTGGTTATCAGCAAACACAAAAGAGACAACAGGAAAACATGTTTTTAAACACAGAATATGTTCACTTTTTTAAAAAAAATCAGTTCAACATCTAGCTCTTGCAAGAAGAGGTTCCTAAACTTTAGATGTTTCTTCTTTTCTTATCTGATTGATCTTAGGAAAACAGGCTTTCTTGTGAGATTTCTAGGAACAGGATTCTTGCCTAACAATAGACCTGTCCATAAAAGCACTGTGTTTTGCTGATGGACTATGTATTTTAGATATTGATTCTCCTTCAAAAATAGAGAAGGTTTCAAGAAGGGTAATGAGTGCTTGTGTCAGTAGTCCAGGTTGAACTCTAGGCCAGATAATCCCTACTGTATACACCCGCAGCATTTGCACGTTCTAGATCCTCACAGCAAAGTTGGAGCTCCAGAAGCAACAACTTTCCATAAGATTTTTCCTTGTATCCCATGTTTTTCCCATTCTTGAGGTATCAGTGGAAGTGTTAATCTTCAGTATTTCACATCCTTTTTGCCGTACTGTGTCTGTCAGAAATATTTCAGAAAAGTGAAAATAAAACAAGAAAATTCACCTGAAGATGAAGAAAGAGTTCTAAAAATGGGAAACCCAGGAATTTATTCTAAAGATGTCTTTCAGATTAGATCAGGATTTAGGAAATGTTGTAACTATCAAGCATAGAAGTATCAACTGCCCTGGTTCCAAGGACTCCAGGGTGCTCAAGCACTCAGCTATGAAGGCTGCAGAGGTGAACAGAGGCAGAGCTGGTCATGGGGATCTCATTTCTCTGCTGGAGAGGCGGGAAAGGGTATTCAGCATTTATTGTTTTAATATTACTGGGAGGTACTCAAAAAGGGGAAAAGCTGAGGCTTTTTGGAAACCTTACAATTTCTGCATCTTCTACCACATCAGCTAAGAGAAAAAAAAAAAAAAAAAGAGCTCTAGTACCTAGAAATCTAACAGGACAATTATGCATACAACAGGTATCTCATTTTCATCTTCCATATATTGTTCATCAGTAGAGCTTGTTATCTCTGTTAACCAGACCTGGGGCTGGAGACCTGGCTGGAAATCCCTTTTATGCAACAAAGACAAAATACAGCGAGGGATTTCCAAACAACTTGAAAATTTTCTTCATGGACAATGCCTGTCCTCCACAGCCTTGTTTTGTAAGACTATAGCAAACAACTGGAAATAAAACCATGCCAGTTTTGACTTTTAAACACATTCCTATGTTTAAAACACACACTCATACACACATATCATTGGGCATGAGGCCATGAATCTTGTTTAGTGGGTGGTTATAGTTGTATGTAAAGAGTGGAGATTAAATTAAGCATTGCAGGAAGGTAGTGCATCTTTTCTGGGCAATTACACATACCTTGTATAATCTAATGAGCTGTTACTGGGCCCTAATGGAACATTTAAAGAGAGTTATTGTATTTTTTCACAGTTTGGTGGATTAGAGAAGTTAATTGATTTACCAGGGAAAGTGCCTCTCCCTTTCCCTAGACCCCCACCTTCTTTTTTTAAAAGATACAGAAATAGAAACACAGCAAGGAGAAAGACTAGAATGGGTAGTAATTGAGTACTACATCATTAAAAAATAAAAAAAAAAAAAAAAATCAGTTCCACAATATCTTCCTTGGTAGCAATCCACAGTGATAAAAGTAATACTCAACTCTGCAAATGCATAGATTCCAAAGTGCTTTGCAAGGAGGAAAATACGAGCATTTCCTTTTTTCATCCTGTCATTAAAAAATATAGCAAAGACCACTGTAATATTCAACTACAATGATCTCAAAGGCTTTTTATTATGCTACTACTGAAGGACTTATTTAAACCCTAGAATACTTTCAAGCAGTATTTAAAGTAAGATGCTATGGAAGTACATTATCCTAATTATTTTGTGAATCACGTGTACAAAATATGGAGGTCTGGATTTTTTTGCGATCATGATTTAGCCTCAGATAAATGAAGATCACCACTGTCTTTCAATAATGCCTCAGACCACAGATTAATCATATACTGTTTAGCTACTTATAAGCAACAACTTCTCTTGAGTTTAGTGGAGGAAGCAAGAACTAGACCCTCATGTGAAAGCAGGCAAACATCATTTCCCCAGATTGTGCTCAATCTCTGCTACAGTCAAAACTGCTCTGTTTCTAGGAAACTTCCTCAGGATGATAATTTCAGTATAATGGTTTTTGTGGTGGCTTCTGAACATGTTATCCAGATAGGATTCAGGGTGTCCCATGGGTCTGCTGAGCCTGAAGGCATCCTCTCCTAGTGCAGATAAAGTAAACCTGTGTGGTGTCACTATGATTCTGCTCCTATTTTGTCGACAAATATAGGAATTCATGTCCCAAGTTATCAGCTAAGTACCTTTTTTCTTGTCTTTTCTTCCCTTTTCCTGATAATGATTTGATTAAACCAGTCGGACAAAGGCCATCAGCAGAGGTGTGACAGCTTTCAAACAGGCTGCTACAAAGGTGATCTCTCAGCTGCTGAAATGCAAAGAACTGTTGCGATCAATCCAAACTAGTGTTAGTGGCTCTACAGAGAAACACTCATGAAGGGGCTGCCCGTACCTTAAAGTCTAGAAAATAGACAGTGGATGCCAATAATAGATACATGCTTTAGAAAAATGGTGTCCCTCAGAAGCACTGAATGTCAGAGTTGGAAACCAACAGGCGAAGTCACTCATTTCTTTCCCATTTCTTTTCACTGTGCAGGTTAAAGCAAAGAGGTGTTTCCAATGAGACACTTTAGATGTTGAAATGTTGAGTTTGAAGTAACTTTACTCCTTACAAGAAGCACAATGGGATCTGTTTCTGGAAAGGGCAGGAGAATATCCTTCTATCTGTCCACATCATCCCTGATTTTGCTACTTCCCTTTATACACTAAATTCTCATAAGAAATTGTGGAGATTGTTAAAGTACAGGAAATTATCATTTCCCACAGGAAATTATAATCTTACCTATAATAAGGCGGCATGTCTTGTGGCATTTTAAAGTTGTATTTTAGGTCGCTGGTAACTTTGTATAACTTTCTCATTTGGCAAACATTTGCCTTACAACATATCTACTGTCAATATTCCTAGAAAATGTTTAAACAACTGTTCATGTATTTCTGAGATACTTGTTCATGTCAAGAAAAGCCTCAGCAGTAGATTAAAAGAGAGAATTTGCTGATACACAAAGAACAGGGCTGGAGAATATTAGCCTAGGGTTGATGATAAAGGGGGTGGCTAGCTGGGTGGACAGATGAGATTGAGGCAAACTGGAAGTGGAGTCAGTTTTGAAAATGATAAGTTGCAAATAACAGGTCCAACAGGATCTACAATATCACTGTAAAATAGTGTCTGGTAGGACAGAAGAGACTAAGACAGCTAGATAAAAGGCAAGGGATGTTAGGGAAGTAGGGGAATGAAAAACTGAGAAAACTGAATAGGAAGAAAAAAACCCAGAATGATCAGAGGGACAGATTAAGCATTGTTATGGAAATAGGGTATTTGATCTAACAAAGAAATGTGAGAGAGACAAGGAACAGAGCCCAGAAGTAGGGGTCAGGCCTAGCTCAGAAAAAAGACAAGGATTGAGCTAAGAAATCTGTCCAAGCAATGTTGAAACAAGACGAGAAATTTTGGGAGGGAGTGGAAAATTAGGTAAAGGTAGAAGCAAATGAGACTCGTGGAATTAAGTGGAAGAATTTGCAACCATTGAGACCTGTTCCCCTTCACAAGAAGGGATCCCAAAGAGTCCAGTGCCATGCTTTCCTCTCTGGCTAGATCTATGAAAGCATTTCACCTCACTTGTATGCTGCTTCCCCTTGGCTGGCAATTCGCTCCATCCATCTGCTAGTACAAGCGGCAGAGGCTGGTGTATTATCCCTGCAGAGTCAATGGATGATGGATCAGGCTGGTGCATGACAGGTGTTCCATCTGTTTGATTGATTGTATTTCTGGTTTTGCTTAAAAAAAAAAAAAAAAAAAACAACTAGGAAATAATATTTTAAAAACACATTAAAGGACTATACATAAGGTCATCCTATCAGCCATGCCGTAGACATCTTGTTGAGATGGATCTCATCAGGTGATGCTGTTAGGGATACCCATGTGATCAAGTCATGTTCCTTGAAATATAGTCATTTTCATCCTGTGCAGAAATTTTGTGAGCATTTCAAGAGTTTGGTTATTTGGACATTTCCAGATGTTCATCAGTGTGGCTAAACAACCAGGTGAATAATGACTGCATGAACACAATACATCCAGCTCAACCTGGATGCAACGAGTTCACTCTTCATGTGCAACTCCACAGATTTCTTTCTCAGACAGAAATGCAGTGCCTCCATCCGTTCTCAATACAGAAGACCAATGAAGCCTGTAATTCCATACAGGATAGCCTTTTTTATCCCATACAGTTGTCTGATCCTCAAATCAACTCTATTAATTGCGTTAACTGAGGCAGTAGTCCTTTGGAAATGGAAAACATGAGCATATGAGTGAAGACTGTATCATACCGCATACAGACTGCAAGGGTAAGATGAATTATAATGAGCAACCTTAGATTAATTCAGGCATTTTCAAACTTTGGGGTACTAATTTTATGACTTTAAAAATATTATTTTACTATTTTTCTTTTTTTTGGGGGGTTTGGTTTGTAATTTTTTCGGTTTGTTTTTTTTGTCCCTGTGTAGAATGTATTTAGGAGATACAGCTGCATTTCTGGGTGTGTATGTCAGTAGTTCATAGAAACAGTGCCATCTACTGACAGAAAAACAAGTCATCTTTTCCTTCAATTACTTAGGACCAATAAAACCACTGTTGATGGATCCCTCAGGAGTTTTTAACTCTCCAGTTTTCAGGAACAGACTACATGCTTCAGGGAGTGGGTGTCTGTTAGGACAAGATGACTATTCCACTTGAATCTTCTCTTGGCCATGGAGACCCCTGGCTCAGCTTCCCAAACATCCGTCCTGCTTCACGTTAAACTTTCATTTTCTCTCCCTTCTGGCTCTACGTCCAAGCTTTTGATTTGTTTCAAAAGTGGAGACATATCTCAGCCTCCACTCACTACTGACTTAAAAAGGGGGATTGCTTTTGCAATTATGGCCAAATTGGTACTTTGTGCAGTTGTTTGTTTTGGTTTTGTCCTTGCTAGTGAGATTTTTATTTGCAAGATTTTTTTTGAGAGAGAAATAGACCATAACCTAATAGTGCCAACTCCTTCAGCTCTGAGGACAGACGTATTTAGTCTCAATGGCAAATTCCGCCTCTGTCTGGCCAACATTTTTTCTTCTGCCAGCAATAGCGAGGTCAGTTCATAAACACAAGCTGGTAACTCAAGGTAATGCCAGCCTTACTTTATGTCTGCTGCCTGCAAAGAGAATAATTTTTACTGTGATAATTCAATCAAAGCTTGCATGACCATCTACCAGTCAGGATATCTGCATTCCTGGAATGAACTCTTCTGCTATTTGGGTACTTTCTTGCAAAGAGTTGGAGAAGGGACCGATTCTTCCACATTGAGGAAAAATGAACAGGAAGAAGCTACAACACTGTTGCGTGCAGGCACTGAATAGAGAAACGTGCCAGAACTGTCCTTGCTACTGACCCCTGGCTTCCCACACAAATGAGTATGCATTTGCATAAGCAATAAAAATGTAATTAAAAATCAGCAACTTATTAAACTCATATTGAAATCCTGAGGAATGTTGCTGCCATTGGGCAAAGCAGAAAATACTATAACAAGATACCAGTAGTTAAAAGTCAATTAAGCATGCCTATTAGTTGTCCATTATCAGCACTGAGTTCTGTAAATAAAAAATATTAATTGCTATAGGCCATGTTGTTAGCTGCCAAATAAATCCATAAATATTTTTTACAACACTCAGTGATAGTTAAGTATGCAGTTCATGCATTTACTTTTTTTTTTTTTTTTTAAAAAAAAAAAAAAAAAAAGGGCTTCTAATTACCTTAAAAAGCATTATAGAAAACCAAATTCCATTGCGTTGTTGTCATCCACTTTGAGTCAGATTTCAAATAATCATATTTCCTGGACCTGAACTAGTATTTGTCTATTACTGAAATTTAGTTTGATTTCCCCCCTTGCTCCCATCTCGTATCTTTTTTTCTTTTTTTAACTCACCCTCTATGGAATGATTCATTCTCTGCTAATTAAAAGTGAAGAATTCTGTATGTGATAATTGCCTGTGGGTATCTTCGGTGATTTTCAAATGTGACCTTTCATTTTGCACATCTAACTTGGAACACCTTAAAAAGATCTTATTTTCTTAGGGCTACTCCTTAGTACCTTTCAGAATTCAAAATGTGTTGTCATGTCTGTCTGAATTCCCCTCCTTACAAATGGAGACACACAAAATCGTTAACATGTCTTTCAGAAATCCTGGCTTCATTGATACTTAACAGCCAATAAAAATCCTTCCAAACAACTGCTCTCATTTCCCATGGCAGTGAGGATTCAGCAGTTCATTTAAACAGCAGTGGTGAATGCCTAACCCTTTGAAAATCATCAGGCCACGTATTTTAGGTGACTACATATAGATTTCAGAACCATTGAAGGAAATCTGGACAAAATACTCTCCCCATTGGAAAAAGCAGTCTTTAGGACTGATAGTAGAGTGCTAATGATCTACGTCTGGAAAGGCTTTAATTATCTCTACCAGGACTTTGGGCTTTTAACAATCAAATCATTAAAAACATCAGCAATAACAGTCATAGCAAAGCCTCTTTTTACAACCCTTTTAATCCAGACACTTGCAAAGTCTGACAGACATTACCCCTTTTCTTTAACTGAGGAAAAATAAACAACACAAAGTCTAAAGGATTTATGCAAGATGACCCAAGGAATCCTATGTGAGGTATTATTTCCCTCCTTTATACTTAGTAGAGAAGATACGTGGCAAGTCTGAGGAAACCACCTAGGCTTCCTCTATTATCAGTTGATAGTGCCAAGCACCCCTCAGGGGAGAGGATCTCCATCTCTAGGCAAGTGTCCAAGGTAAATAAAATGAAGTATTTGTCATCCCCTTAGCGGCATCTCAACTAAGGCCTTTCCAAGGCCTGTCCTCCAGCCCTGATATCCACTCAAATAGTTTTCCTATATGCACACTAATAAGCTCTCCAAGCCTTCAACATGGTGGCCACATACAAACTACACATTAAACCTGGACTGGGCTAATTCTTGAGCTCAGGCTTGCTGTTATTTAGGAGTCTCTAAGGCAGATGAGACCCAAAGGTTGCCAAGGACCATTCAGGTAGTTTAACAGTCTCAGTGGTATATTTCACCCACTTGGGTCTGTGCCCAGACACTGCTAAATTTGCGCAGATTTGCGTTCAGACCACTGTTATCCCTAAGTCTTTCTAAAACCTAAATCCTTTTAGACTACAGTGGCAATAGAAAGCTAAGAATGGTGTTACTGGCCATAAATTTGTATGTCTTCACTGTTCCAAATATTGGAAGGTTTTTGAGCACTGCCTAGGTAACTGGACTGCCTTTAGCTAAAAAGTAGAATCAAAATCAGTGCTAAGGATAAACTCCATTTCAGAAGTCTTGGGCTACTATCCATAGTCCTAAGTACATGGTTACCTCACACAGAAGACACTGATTACTCAAAGCTGTGACAGGTTTCATAACTATGTCTATTGCATCTACTTTAGCCTATTTATTTTCTAAGCAGATTATCAGTCTAATGCTGCAATATGCTGAAATGACATTATGTATGATTTTCCTTTACACTTGTGTGTTTGCAAGGGTGGATTTCAAAGTCTCAGAAGTTCTCTGGCCTAACAACAATAGAACCAAAAAAAAAAAAAAAAAATGAATACAGAGAAATCTGTCTGTGGGACCAATGGGACGTGCCCAGTTTTGATGATTACTTCATTTTGGAGATGTGACTCTATTAAAGCTGGTATTAACTTCTTTACATACTATATAAGGAAGAAAACATATTTAATGTCATGAGTATATCTGCAATTCCCTAAAACCGGGTTAAATTAATCCATAGCATAGAGAGATTCTTTCCTTTATGCTGTAGTTTATTTATCTCTAAATGATTCTGACAGCTTTGGTGTAGATATCCATTGCTACATTATTCAGAGCAGAGAACAAATGACAGGTTTGAAGGGCTTTGTACCTCACACAGTAGAAAAGAAGACAAGGCAGAAGCATTGTCGTTCCTGAAAAACAAATAATTCAGAGAAGTTGCTGTATGACTTGCCAGACTGCCATGGTGTGATGCTCAACCAGCTCTTCATAACCCAATGGTGAGAAAGGCATCTGTACAGCTGATATCTTGGTGATTTAGGGAGCTGTGTCTTAACAAAGGTGTGTTAGATACCTGCCCAGCTCATTCACTTCTTTAGTATTGGGCATGAGCAGTGAGTTATTATGGACTTTGCCTGTGGTCTTTCCTGATATATTTATTCTCCACCTATTAGCATTTATCATCCCATTGACTTCTTCTTCTCTTCAGAAAGATCTTTTATGAGCAATTCATATGTATTCATATACATATTTTTCTCATAAAATTAGGAAGATGGACTACCAGCATGTGGTAAACCTGACTTTGAACTGACTGAAATCAGTATTTTCTTCACTGGAGGGTATGCATACCAAATGCCAGGTTACCCCAGTAAAATCCACTACTGAAATCACACTATATCTAACTGGGAACTATCCTTCTACAGGATGACAGAAATGATGCAATCATTCACAGGTCTTGTTGGAGATTTAGACCTTTATTTCTTCTTCCTATAACTGAATTTCTTTCCATTTAAGACATACCCAGAGATTCCTAAGAAGTGCAAACAGGCCTGCTGATAGCATCTCATGATATATGTTTTCTATCAGGATAATAAAAGAAAAACTACTCTGTTAGTTAATTTCTCTTCAAAAATCCTATCTCACCTTTAATTGAAAATGAAGATATGTTCACACATATCTTCAGTAATTAAAACCCTACGGCTTTTTCCTTATCTAATTAATGAAGAAAGTGAAAATCAGAAAATGTAAATTGGTCATAAAAACAAACAAAAGTTAATTAGAGTTTTGTGTGTGTGAAGATTGTAAAATATAAGAGAATCTGGTTAAAGGAAAACTGTAATAACTACTTGCAGGTATTTGAACTATAATTTAATTTGTGAACTAAAACGTTGCAAAGAAATTTTTAACAGTTGTGTTACAAAAAGGAAAGTCGATTGAAAAACAACCAAAAAAACCCCAAATACCAATGCTCGGCAACATTTGACCTTTGAGAGGAGTCCGATCAATTATAGTCATCGTTTTATTTTTCCCGATTTAGATAGATGCATTATATTACCATGATGACATTTACTTAACTTTTGCGTGTTTCTCAGTCCTCCTGAAGGCAACAAGACTAAAATATATGCATTAAATAATTCCCCATTAAATACATACCTAAACAAGGATTAAAGCTTGTACTGAAGATTTTTTTCCTTCATTTTAGGAAACATTTCTCAGGCAAGCAGCAGAAACAGGCACATATTTATGTATTAAGGAATTCATACGCTCTTTTGTTTCTGCTGCTTAAGATGCAGAAGCTTTGTTTGTGTTCCTTTCAGCACTGCAATTCTAGACTATTATGTATGTTGTATTATCACTGTATTGTTACAATTAGTGATTATAATGTGTATATTTATATATGTGTATCCGTGTACATGTATATATATAAAGAAATGTACTGTGTAAAACTGTGCCTTCAGACCTTGTGGAATTTGTATCTTTTGGGGGTTCACTTACAGTAAGAGAAGACGCGGTGCTGAAGATAATCCATGCCCTAGTGCACTACAGTCCAACTTCACAAAGGTTGCGAAGTGCTTGTGCTCATTCAGAAACCAGTCTAAATTGGTTATTTAGGTTCCATTTATTGTCAAGGAATTGTAATTGAGGTCTCTTGTCTCACTCATCAGAGTATCTTTCTTGGTCTGAGATAGGTCATTCTTTTGGGTTGTTTCAGATTCTCCCTATTGACTACAGAAGGAGCCAGGATGTCTATCTTGGACTAGAAGCTTAGGCATGAAATGCTAATTTCGGGTAAGAAGAGTCCCTAGAATGAACTTTTCTCTGAGTCTTGGGCATCCAACCAGAGAAGACATACTGGAGAAAAAGAAAGCCTTGTTATCTTTTCTTGTTGAGGAGCCCTGAGGTGCAAGGATTCAATTAAATGTGCAAATGCAAACACTGAACTTCTCATTTAAGGTCTAATACTTTCCCCAATCGAAGAGCTTTCCTGTCTATAAATTATCCCACTGTCTCTCATTGAAGAAAATAGATTCTTTCAAAGGTAAGTACAAGAGTATTCATTATAAATAGTCTCTATGTTTGAAATATTGCAGAAGAGGTATAATTACACTATCTTTTTTAGATCAATTACATTATTATATCATCCCACAGGTGTTCAGATACCATGGTGATGAGTGTGGGATTGATTATTTCAGTGTATTTTGAGATAGATAATAATATATTTGTATTGCAATTTTCATGCTGAAGGAGTCCCATGAGCTTCATGTAATAATATATCCCATCTCTTACCTAGATACTGGCATTTTTGGTGCAGATGGGAGAATGTAAATGAAACAATCCATTAGTACTGCTTTTTGAGGAACTGCTGGACTTCCTGAAGCAACCAGTCAGACACGCTCAAACAACCATTCACCTGAATAAGGCTTTCTTCCTTTTGGAGATCTTGGTAAGACAGAGTGCTCAAGGACCTTCATATCACCTAAAGAAATGAAAGAGATTCTCCTTGGAAAGAGACACCCTATTAAGCGTGACCCCAGCTGCTGCATAACACTATCCACAGGATCAGGGACTACGAGAAAGGCCAGAGTCTGTCTGTAAGAGGTGCACAGGGGACCAAATCTCATGTTCAGTGCATGACATGTGATGGCCTTGATAAAATGAAAGCTGAAGAGGATTCAGGGAGTGGATCAAATCTAGGCATCATGCTTGAAAATACCTGAAGAAACAGTTGGGAGAAAACAATGTTACTTTTTCCAAATGGCTGGAAGAAGTAACAGTAGGAAAAAAAAAACTTCAAGGGGTTGTGGATCAAAGAAATAATAAAGGTGTGGACATCTTCAGTTTTCATAAGAAAGAATTCCGTTGTCTCAGAGAACATCATCAGCTACGCAACTTGATAATTTTGGATCGATCTACGCTATTTCCAGTATGCAGCTTGTATACACTTTAAAACATAAGACTAATGGTACTTAATGCCAGTTGATTACACTGCCATAAAATTGTCCCCTATTACCTTAGAACTTACCCTGAAAAGGATAGGAAAGCAATAAATGAGATAGAGAGAGACAGAGAGGAGGCTATTGGAGAGCGTTGCACAGAAGCTGACAGTTGATCAGACTTAGCGAAGAGTTTCAATATGCACTTGACAAGAAGAATTTGGGCAGGATTTAATTGTAAAGTAAACATGGGTATAGAGAAAGCAGAACAGTGGAAGCCACTATTCAGCTTTTGAGCATAAGAGGCTCTGACTGTTTAATTTTCAATTCAAAATTGGGACAGTTTTTTAAGGAAAGAAGAATTGTGTAATCCTCTTTAAGAAGTGGAGATGAGGACTGGATTGAAACCCACCAGAGCAATCTCCAGCTGATTTTGGGGGAAGATTTGGAGCAGAACCCAAGAAAATACAGGCAAATCAACAATTCTATCACATTTATACAGCAAGATGCTTTACAGTGCTGCACCATCATGTATCATTAATGCCAACCTCTGGCTATTGGTGTTCTAAACAGTCAAGAATTATTTCATGTGATTTAAACAAAATCGCAGCAAAGGTCAGATACATCAAGAAAGAAATTTCCAAAATAGATCTAGTTACTTATTCTCAGTTGCAGCTTTTGCTGACAGCAATATTTGACAGAATAAATATCTTATGCATTACAATTTTCTTCTCAAGGAATAGAGTTAAAAACTTCCATTATTTAATTCTCTTTTCTAAATTGGGTCAATTAAAAAGAAAGAGTGAAGAAAGGCAGTACCCCAAATATCAACAAGGTTTTCAAAGACTGGTATTGACAGAAGCTGAATATTGCATTTTAATATAAATACATCAAGTCAATTTGGTTTTCCAAAAGAGAATTAAAAATATAGCAACAAAATATGCATGCAGAAAAACTCATAATTACATATGAAAATAATATCAAAGGGCAAGAGTTTCAGTTCATCCTAATTGATTGACCTCTGCTCACTGTAGTGTAACTTTGCAGATTCATACCATTTCTATTAGTACCTTTCTCACTGCATCGCAGAGATTAAAGCCAACAACAATAACAACAAAAAAACCTCTGTAAGCAAACAAGGGGGAAAATATCCTAAGAACTTGATAAAACCATTTTTTGAATCAGTGCTATATTCTCATCTGGAACACAAAGTTCAGTTTATACATCCAGTCCCAGCATAAGATCTATCATAAATAGAGGAGAGCTAACTATAAAAGATTAGAGTCCTGAGAGGGTTTCATGTGAGGAAAGACTGAAGAGCAGCAAGAAAAGCAACTGCAAAAAGAACATGTGGAAGTCAACAAAAAAATGGGATGAAGGGAAATCACTCAATTGCTTTTTATTGTGTGTCAGTAAGAAGAGATAAGGCAGTGCAGTTTGAAATCAACAATGAAATATTTAAATTTTGAACCCAAACTATAGAATCGCAGAATATCCTAAGTTGGAAGAGACCAACAAGGATCATGGAGTCGAACTCCTGACACCACACAGGGTAACCTAAAATTTAAACTATATATCTCAGAACTTTGTTCAAGCATTTCTTGAACACCAACAGGCTTAGGACCATGATCAGCTTCCCTGGGGAGCTTGTTCCACTGCTTGACCACGCTCTCAGTGAAGACATTTTTCCTAATATCCAATCTGAACTTCCCCTCATGGAGCTTTAAGCCATTCCCTTGCGTCCTCTCACTGGACACCAGAGCAAAGAGATCAGCACCTCCCCCTCCATTTATCCTCGTAAGGGAGTTGTAGACAGCAATGAGGTCATCCCCCAGTCTCCTTTTCTCTAAGCTGAACAAATCTAGTATTATCAGCTGGCCCTCATAAGTCATGCCCTCTAGACCTCTCACCATCTTTATTGCCTTTCTTTGGACACATTCTAATATTTTGATATCATTCTCATATTGTGGACCCAAAAACTGCACTCAGTACTTGAGAGGAGACTGTACCAATGTTGAGTATAGTGGGACAACCACTTCTTTTGACCAGTCAACTAGACTGTGCTTAATGCACCCCAGGATATGGTTGGTCCTTTTGGCTGCCAGGGCACATTGTTGACTCGTACATCAACCAAAACTCCCAGATCCCTTTCTGCAGGGCTAACATTCGAGCCTTTTGACTCCCAATCTACATGTACATCCAGAATTACACCATCCCAGGTGCAGAATCTGGCATTTGCCCTTGTTAAATTTCATAAGATTGGTGTTTGCCCACTGCTGTGATCTATGAAGATCTCTCTGTAAGGCTTCTCTGTCCTTGAGGGAATTAACAGCCCCTCCTAATTTAGTGTTGTTTGTAAACTTAACATGTACTCAACTCCTCATTAGTTGTTGATAAAATATTAAAGAGGAAATGAGAGAACTCACTGCTACATGAAACACCAAGAAATTAGAAGGTTTTTGATGGCAGCCTGTGCAAATATGTGTGTTTTCACACCAAAATTGGATTTGATGGAATTGTTCATGGTGGAAGATGCTGATGGCTATCCAGATAAAATCTGCTTACCAGCGCTTATAACTTTGCAGAGCTTCAGCCCTGAATTGGGGATGTATTCCTCTTGACTTTAGACATTAAGAAGCTAGGCATTTATACTTGTCAGGTAAGCTCTTTCTGTATTGCATAAAGACAGAACAGTACTTCCAGGTTGTGATCCATCCCAAAGAGTACAGTCACCTAAGTTAGAGAGTGCCCTTGCCCCTCTACCAAGGTTACCAAGAGTTTAGGGGAATAATTTCAATTATCTATTGAAATTTTACCTACTAGAGAAAATGGGATTATTTCTATCCTGGCAGCAAGGTGTTCTATATCAGACATCCAATTTACACTGGATGATTCTGAGAATTTGAGATAAAACAGTTCAGATTCATTACAGCATAAGACCATGGAAACATATTTTTCTCACACTTGTGCAAACCCAGTGGTCTCTTCTTCAAGAATTTCTGTTCATTCTATCCACTGAAGCTGAGATTTGAAATCTGGCCATGACAGTGTTGGACTTTGTATCAGAGAAGTGCCCTGTATTCTATAATATTGCCATTCTATTATACTGTCTACCTGAAAATGTACCCTACTTTTTTAGACACTAAACAGTCAGGAAATATCTTTTCAAGCCCTTAGAGAGCACCTTAACCCATCTTAGTGCCTCGTTGGAAGAAGATCACAATCTGCTACTTCTCTCACTCGCTTAAATGAAGTGTCAAAGAATTTTCTACAGTATTAGATTTCTTGTCTGTACATTTCCCAAAGTCAGAGTGAGATTATGAAGATGACGTTCTTCAGTTTGATATGATCATCATAGGACCAACAGGATAATGTCTGAAAGGAATCACAGGATCTCCAGTCCAAGATCCTACTCAAACCATGGTCAGCTATGAAATCAGACCAGGTTGTTCAGGGCTTTGAGCAGTCGGATCTTGAAAACCTTCAATGGAGACTGCACAACCCCTTTGAGCAACTTGTTCTTCTGCTTAACTGTCCTCATTGTGAAAAAAAAGGTTTCTTCTTATATCCACACCAGTTTTTTTAAATGTTGTAGCTCTTGGATTTGAACTATAATAAAGTTTCAAATAAGTAACCATAGCTTAACTAGTTTCTGAATGTTAGTTCAGCCTGGATAACTGATTAAGCACACTTCTTGTTCCTTCTAAAAAGGGTGATGACTCACTGTATCTCGATTCTCTCTCACTGAAATTCAAAATAATATGCTTTATTTCATATTTGCTGGATGCTAAGAATATGCATGTGGTCAGTTACTGCAGCTAACCTGATAACCGCTGACTGTTTAAACCCCATAACTGTGTTTTATGTGGGTCAAACAAAATTATACATGAATGACTTGTACATTAAGCATTTATGTAGATAAGAAAGTTTCCTGGATCATATTTGCAATGGATCTTCCATCTAGTTCACACTGTCTTCTCCCAGTACTTGCTGTCTATGCTGTGTGAATAGTTGCCACAGGCAAAAAGATGTGGGTTTTTTCCTTGATTTGCTGATCAGGTCTTTCTGAAATACAGAAAAGGATTATGACAAATACCCAGCAACTAATAAACACCATACTGTCTTAATCTCATATGAGTTCATTATTTTCTTGTTAAGCCTACTTACATTTGAGATATCAAATCAGTATCCCAACTTACCTGACAAAGCACTTAAATGCATGCTTATCATTTTGTTTAAGCCCCACAGTCTGTAAGCAAATGCTTACAACCATCAAAGACCATGGCTGGAAGACCAAAGGCTCTTATGTTATTTCTTTGCAAAAAAGATATATTTTATCTAGGATACTCTCTACTGGCTTTAAAACTGGGAAACCTCACATGAGGTTTTGTGGTGAGAATCTAAACACCTATACACACACAAATATTCATATCTTACTATGCATTATTATCTATTTATGGCAATTTAAAATGTTTAGAGCCCAGGGGATAACATTTAAGCTATTCAAAGAAACAGGAGGTTACTGAAACATCAATGTGAGAGTTATCTGAGAGAGAGAGAGATATATACCCGGCAGTACAATAAGCTTTTAATTTTGCACTCTGAAGTGTAAAACTTTTACTCAAGAAGACTGGTTATAATAAAAACTCAAAAGCAGTGGAAAGCAAAATATCAATGCATATTTTCAACTTTCAGAGCCCAGAGGCAAGTTTGTGCTATTTTCAGGCACAGGGAATTCAGCATTTAGATTGCCTGCCCAGTTACTCCTCTGAACTATGAGATAACGGCCATGCCATCAGGCAAACTGTGGACTAGTGTGACTTCATGGCCTGATCTGGTATGGAAAATCCTGTGTTCCAGACATTTGAACATTACATTTGACACTACAATACATATTCCTTGCAGCTCAGGAATTAGGGACTGCATAGGAAGCTTAAAGATATTCAAAGAATATTATGCCAGTGGGAAATTTTAATAATTTTATCAACATCTTTAAAAATGAAATTTTGTCCTCACAATTATGATAGGGTAGAAGAGCTGACAGAGGTCCTACATACTCTATGTTCTTATCTACAGATAACTTGTCTACTGTAAGGGAAGAAGACAGCATTTCCATCACCGTTTCCCTCTCTAAAAGCCTCTTTGTAAGGCAGGGACACAGACATAGAGTTAAATTGGCCTTTCCTTTTCACTCACCCTCTGTGATCCCCACAAGTGGGGCTCCAAGTTGCCTGTTAGACACAGGGCTCTGTCCCTGATCCCCCATTTTATTTTTTTCTCTGCTCCTGCAGGATATGCTGTCTCTGAACACTGAAGCGGGTCCAGTGGGTGCCTAATCACACGATGATACATCTGAATACTTGCAGTTTCTGCAGAAAGGAAAATAAGATTATTTTAGCATTGCATGGCTGTAATTTTTTCCAAAGAGAAGGTTAAGGCTGCATTCTCACTGTTAAGCCTCCAACTTTCTGGGTTTCACTGGAGTTATGCAGATTTCAATCAGCTAAAAGCTACCCCCTTGGAAACAGCTTTTCCATATATACCCTGGCTCAGCATAACTACTGCAACTGCTAACTTGCTCCTGGAGTTTTGCATTCATTGAACCCTAGCATTTGGAGTTAGTAAATATGGTGATCTTCCTCCATCCACAGACTTCTGTCTCACACCACTATCAAAAAGAACACTTCAGCTTGCATATTCATTTGCTTAATTTTTAATTAATCCTCTCCTCCTATTGTGTGTATGTTTGGGGCTTCTAAGAATGGCAAGCAGTAGTCCCCACCAGCTGACTTCCACAATGAAAAAAACTTCTTATTTGCTTGCCAGGCACTAAGGAGACTTTGAAAGAGGTGGGACTTGGTCAGAGAAACAGACCTCCAAATACTCTCCCATCACTGCAACAATCCAGGAAGTGCTCTGTGAGATGGTAAGTTTTGAAGGTTAGAGAGACAGGATTGAAGTCCTGCCTCAATGTCAGCCTGAGATATAGATCAGCAAGCAAAGCTGAACAGGAGATGTTACAAGGCTGCAGATTTTGTTCTACTTTTCTAGAAAATAAATGAGAAATAAAAATCATAGAATCATAGAACCATTGAATGGTTTAGGTTGGAAGAGAGCTTTAGAGACAGAATCACAGAATTATAGAATCATTTATGTTGGAAAGGATGTTTAAGATTATCGGTCCAACCGTTAACCTCTTACTGCCAAGTCCACCGCTAAACCATGTCCCTAAGCACCCCATCTACACGTCTTTTAAATACCTCCGGGGATGGTGAATCAATCCCTTCCCGGGGCAGCCTGTTCCAGTGCTTCACAACCCTTTCAGTGAAGACATTTTTCCTAACATCCAATCTAAACCTCCCCTGGCGCAGCTTGAGGCCGTTTCCTCTTGTTCTATCACTTGTTACTAGGAAGAAGAGACTGACCCCCACCTCGCTACAACCTCCTTTCAGGTAGTTGCAGAGAGCAATAAGGTCTCCCCTCAGCCTCCTCTTCTCCAGACTAAACAACCCCAGTTCCTTCAGCCGCTCCTTGTATGATTTTTTCTCTAGTCCTTTCACAAGCTTCATTGCTCTTCTTTGGATGTGAAGATCATCTCGTCCAACCCTGCTGTCATGGGCAAGGACATCTCCCACTAGGTCAGGTTGCTCAAAACGCCACCCAGCCTGAGCTTGAACATTTCCAGGGATGGGGCATCCACAGCTTCTCTGGACAGCCTATTCATGTGTCTTACCAACCCTAATTGTAAAATTTTCTTCCTTATGCCCAATTTAAACCTACTTTCTTTCAGCTGAAAACCTTTGCTCCTTGTCTTGTAACTACAGGCTTTGGCAAAAAGTCCTCCAAGTGCAGATCAAATTTATTGTATGTTTAATACTCAACTAGAATAACTCACTGTTACTGACAGTAGCAGTGTAGTGGCAACACAGAAGAAACCCACTGCTCCTTCCCAGAGAAACTGCAGTCCAGTTATGCTACATACTATTGAGTAATTAAAGACACCCAAACAGACATGGCCAGGTGAAACAAAAAAATTTACTGTTATTAACTCAGCTTCACATTCAGAAAAATGAGTCACACAACAGACAAAGAGATTTCTCTGAAGTCATTCATACTTTTGTTGAATGGACTAGAGACAACCCCTCCCTTGAGGACCTGCCTGATACCCTAATAGTCAGGCCCACTTTCCCATCAACTGACAGCTGCAGGTTGAACATTCCCCGCTTTTCTAATTTTCCTAATATCCTCATTTTCTCTGCTTACCAGGTCTGCACAGATCTGCCTGTCTTTTGTTCAGCTTGCCTTTCCCTTACTCTGATATAAACTCTGTCTTTGAATCACTGATTATTTGTGGACACCTTTAAGGAAGATGCATCTGGGGTTTGTGTTCCTGCCAATAACTAGCTCAAGGGCTTGGACAGTCAAAGAAAATAATCAAGTAAAATATATGAAAGTAGCCATCACATACAGGAAAAAAGCCCCCTGCTTAAATCCAAACTTTTGGTTGGGAGATGTAATCTATTTAAACCCTTATTTTGTGATGGCTAAAAGAAAGAAAAAGAAAATACTTTGATAAAAGTTTTGTGTCCTTGTCATTTTCTATCAAACTTTCATAGCTTTTTAAAAGAGATCATAAATGACAAGAAGGTTTGGATCAGGCCTTGGACTTAAAATTATATGTAATATTATATGTGTAACAAATGTAATTAAATTCTCTGCACACCAAGAGCATACACAAATATTGTCATATTGTACACAACAATTTCTGGACAAATATTATACCAAAATTGCTTACAAAGCTAATGAATGCAATCTAAAGAGTTGAAAATAAAATAAAATAAAAAAGAATGGATGAGATTGAAAAGAAAAAGAAGAAACAGGTCAAGTGCTGATGAAAAGAGTGGGAAAGGCATTACAAAAAAGCAGATCCAGCACCCCCGATTTCTGTAGCTACACAGTTTGTTTTAAGGTTGTTTAGAGATGCAGTGAGGAGAATGAGGATAGATACTTTTTAGCATTGTCTAAAAGTTATTGGTTAACATTTTTCTTTCCTGGAACTGTGTATGGTTTTCAAGACTGCAAAGGGAACTGATATTACAGGCAGAGAGATAAGAAAAATATTTGTAATAACACTCAACAAACTCTCTGAAAATGCCTCAGAAAGCAAGACAGGCATCTAAAGAGTAACTACAGACAGAAACTTTGTAATGTGACTTTATACCACCTCTTCATCCTCCACAGAGTAGTGAGGAGGCTGTTCACCTCAAGGGTGGATGGTAAACTCCAAGGAGATTTTCACTTCCCCTCTTCCCACACATAATATTCTTCACTTCCCATTAGAAGAAAAGTCAAAGGGCCAGGCTAAAAAGGAGCTATAGCAGTGTCATGCTAAGCCCCTAATCTTAAATAACTGGGGACGTCTCTCTAAACACTGCCTCAGATTTTCTCTTGGACATAACAGTTTTAAACATTTTTCGTATGCACATCTGAGACAAGATTAAAGAGTAATCCCCTTTCCACATGGGTATGGCAGTCTGGAGAGTTTGTTCTCTGCTCAAGCCTCTCCTCCTGACATACTTCTAGGATAGTCAAGGGACACAAAATGTCTTCATACTAGAGTAATACCAGGAATTCTGGCAAAGACTGTGGATGCACCCAATCTAATCTCCACGTACAGTTAGCTTCTGATTTTTAGAAAATAAGTATAAGCATAGGGCATCTGTAGAGAGATCCTTCACTAGTAAATTTTCCCAGTTCTTTGCAATTTTTTTCACAGTTTTCGGAGCTGATTTGGTTGCTTTTTTCCTTCATACACAAGTGTAGCTCGAACTGGACAGGCCAGAGAATCTTTGCTTTACTTGGTTTTATGAAAATATCCACAGGAAAGGAGAAGTTTGATGTGTGGCATCTGGTCCAGCACAGAGTGGCCATTCTTTCCCTTGCAATCACAACCATCCATGCATTAATTCCTTGCTCCTAGGCAATTCAGAGATCACTTAGGGGCAACATAATCTAGACATTTCCTTGGCGTATTAGAGAAGGTTAAATATCTCCCTTTCAAATTATTTTTTTTAAGTATTATTCCACAGAGATTTATCCATGCATTCATATTTCAATTAATAATGTTAACAAAGTCAAAGGTTAATGCTAATAAAGGTTAACAGGTTTTAGTTAAATAACATGAATTAAGCTGGTATCAAGGGCTTTCAGATTAGTCTCTCTATTCAGTATCTGAATTTAAGCTAGAACAATTCTCAGGTGTTAAGTACTTTTGTATAAGAGGCAAATTAACTGTGTGCTTTTTGCAGGTTGGGGGTGTGTTAGAATTTTTATCGTCAATTATGTTCTCTGACCTATTTAATGAGCTCAAGATGTAGTAAAATATATTTCTGTACTACAGTAAAAAATGGACTTGGAGCTATGAGTAAGCCTAGGGAGTAAGAAGTGAGGGAAATGAATAAAAGATGGGAAGAAAGGAATAGGATAAAAAAGGAAGGAAAAAGATGTGGTTCCCTTGCTTTTGCGCAATCTGATCTTTTCCCTCTTCCTTGTAGATCGTGGCTAATTCTTTCTCTCAACTTGCATGATGTATGCATTCCGTTGCCCCCTGCTTGTCTGCCATTAAAGTCTCATTTTACCTTAGTATTATTATTTGGAAGTATCAATCATTAGCTCCTTCAAGTGCTCGGAACATAGAATCCTGTGTTTCTTTGGTACTGGCAGATGGCTGAAAATTCTTAGCAATGGCTAAAAATTCAAACAGTCTTGATTTTCATAACATTTTTGTCTTTTTCTAGGATACTTTTTGTTGTGCTGGGGATAAACTCATGAAAGTACTGAGGCATTGTGATACTCTTTTTTTAAGCACATATGACCCCCTTATCACTATGACCTTCTGTCCCTGGTGCAAAGCCTGGTCTAATCTCCCTGCTCTGTGAACACCTTCAAGATTCCAAGCCTTAGGAAAGGTTGAATTCTGCAGATTCAAATGAGATCTAGTATATGACTGTTGATGAATGTGGCATGTTAATCTTGGCTGGCTGCCAGGTATCCAACAAGCCACTCTCTCACCCCACCTCCTCAACATGACAGGGAGAGAAAATAAGATGAAAAAGCTTGTTGGTCAAGATAAAGACACCAACTACTGTCACAGGCAGAACAGACTTGATTCTGTGAGATTAACTTACTGCCAACTGAAAATAGTGTAAAAGAGTGAGTAGAACAAAACTAAACTCACCTTCCTCCCACGTCCCCTGCTTCTCAGGATCAGCTTCACTCCTTCATTCACAACTCTTCATACCATCATAGAATCCCTTGGTTGGAAAGGACCTTTAAGATCATCGAGTCCAACCATGCCTAACCACTACTAAACCATGTCCCTAAGCATCTCATCTACCCGTCTTTTAAATACCTCCAGGGATGGTGACTCTAACACCTCCCTGAGCAGCCTGTGCCAGTGCCCGACAACCCTTTCAGTAAAGAAATGTTCCCTCATATTCAATCTAAACCTCCCCTGGTGTAACTTGAGGCCATTGCCATTTGTTCTCTCACCTATTACTTGGGAGAAGAGACCCACACCCATCTCGCTACAACCTCCTTTCTGATAGTTGTAGAGAGCGATAAGGTCTCCCCTCAGCCTCCTTTTCTCCAGGCTGAACCACCCCAGTGCCCTCAGACACTTCTCATAGGACTTGTTCTCTAGGCCCTTCACCAGCTTCTTTGTCCTTCTCTGGACATGCTCCAGCACCTCAATGTCCTTCTTGTAGTGAGGGGCCCAAAACTGAACACAGCACTCGAGGTGCAGCCTCACCAGTGCTAAGTACAGGGGCAGAATCACTCTTCTAGTCCTGCTGGTTATACTATTCCTGATGCAGGCCAGGATGCCATTGGCCTTCTTGGCCACCTGGGCACACTGCTGGCTCATGTTCAGCTGGCTGTTGACCAACACCCCCAGGTCCTTTTCTGCATGGCATCTTTCCAGCCACTCCTCCCCAAGCCTGTAGCATTGCCAGGGGTTTTTGTGACCCAAGTGCAGGACTCGGCACTTGACCTTGTTGAAGCTCATGCAGGTGGCCTCAGCCCATTGATCCAGCCTGTCCGGGTCCTCCGCAGAGCCTTCCTGCCCTCAAGCAGATCAACACTCCCACCCAGCTTTGTGTGGTCTGCAAACTTACTGAGGGTGTGTTCAATCCCCACATCCAGATCATCAATAAAGATATTAAACAGGTGCGGCCCCACCACTGAGCCCCGGGAACTCCAGCTGTGACCAGGCACCAACTGGTTTTGACTGAGTTCACCATCCAGCCAGTGTTTGATCCAGGAGACTGTACACCCATTCAAGCCATGGGCAACCATTTTTTTTTCCATGAGAATGCTGTAGGGAACAGTATTGAAGGGTTTACTAAAGTCCAGGTAAATAAACAACACAGCCTTTCCGTCATCCACCAAGCGGGTCACCTTGTAATAGAAGGAGATCAGGTTCGTTAAGCAGGACCTGCCCTTCATGAATCTATGTTGACCAGGCCTGATATCTGATTGTCCTGTGAATTGTGTGCAATTGCACCCAAGATAATTTGTTCCATGATCTTCCTCAGCTCTGAGGTCAGACTGACAGGTCTGTAGTTCCCCAGATCTTCTTTCTGGCCCTTCTTGTAGAAGGGTGTCACATTTGCCAACCTCCCTGGTTAGCCAGGACTGTTGAAAAATTATAAAAAGTGGTTTGGTGAGCACATCCACTAGTTCTTTCAGTAGTCTCGGGTGTGACCCATCTGGCCCCATAGACTTGTGTATGTCTAGGTGGTGCAGAAGGTCACTAACTTTTTCCTCTTGGATTATGGCAGTCTCATTCTATTCCACCTCCCTGTCTTGCAGCGCAAGGGGCTGGGTACCCAGCAAACAACTAGTCCTGTGATTTCTTTATTTCTCAACTCATGGGGAATTGAGGGACTGCGGTCAGTTCATCTCTGCTTCTCTTTCCTCTTTATGCTTTTCCCCTGCTCCAGTGTGGGGTCCCTCCCATGGGATATAGTCTTTTATGATCTTGGTCCTTCCCACAGGCTGCAGTGCTCTCCATAGGGTACAGTCCTTCAGGAACAGACCACTTCATCGTGGGTCCCCCATGGGGTCACAGTTCCTCTCAGGAGCCTACTGCTTTGTGGGCTCTTCATGCGCTGCAGCTTCCTTCAGGGCATATCCAATTGCTCCTGCATGGGGTCTTCATGGGTTGCAGGGTGGATATTTGCTCCATCATGGTTTTCCATGGGCTGTAAGGGGACAACCTTCATCCTGATGGTCTTCATCACTGCCTACAGGAGAAACACTGATCCAGATCCTGGAGCACCTCACCCCTCTCTTCACTGAATTTAATGTCCGCAGGATTATTTCTCTCTCATCTTTCTCTCACTCCTTTCTCTCACAGCTGCTCTGCAACACTTTTTACCTTTTCTGAAGTATGTTTTCACTAGGTGCCACTAGAGTCACTGATGGGCTCAGCTTTGGCCAGTGGCGGGTCCTTTTTGGAGCCATCTGGAACTGGCTCTGTCCAACATAGGGGCAGCTTCTGGTCTTTTCTCACAAAGGCGACCTCTGCAGACCCCCCCACTACCAAAGCCCTGTGACGTAAACCCAATACAATGAAGATAAATGTATCTACAAAAAAAATAATCTAAGCCATGTTTACAAAATGCTGAATTCAAGAATCCAGTGTTATGACCCAAGAAAAAGACCTTGAAGTTGCAATTAACCAGCTCTGAAATCATGAGGTTATGCTGCAGTACAGTTAAAAATCCCACAAATCTAGGCATCAGACAAGGCAAAGGATGTCCTTTTGTCCCTCTATAAAAATTTGGTGCACCCTTACCTTAGGTACCATGTGGTTCTTGTCTGAGCATCTCAGTGGAGTTAAGAAAAGTAAAGAGAATGGTAGATGAAATGATAAAGAGAATGGAGCCTTATAGAGAGACTATAAAGCCTAGGATTCTTCAGTTTAGAATGGACAAGGTTAACGATTCAACTTTACAAAATCATAAAGATGGCGGATACGCTGAATGCAACAAATCCCACATGCTGCAGTTGGAAACAATAAAACAAGGTAAACAAGGTAAAACAAAGTACTTTTTTCTCCAATGGATAGTGAAATTCTGTAGTTTGTTGCCACAGAATAGAGGTTGACAGGATCAGAAGTTCAAAATGAAATTAAACAAATTGATGGACAGCAGGTCCATAAATGGATACTAAAAAGATTAGGCAGAGACAGACCCTCTAGCTTCCCTAATACATCATGCTCAGAGAATACAAGGGGAATGAATGACAAAAAGTAGCCAGGCATGCTTTTTTTTTTCTAGATATCATCTCCTATTGCCCCTGTCACAGAGAACATGGGGCGAGACAGACTATTGATGTCAGCCAGAAGATGCTCTCGAGTGCACCTGCATTGGCATTGCATCACTCAGGCACCTGCAGCTGTACCACCCAGCCAAAATATCGCGGTTGAACTTCATCATTTTAGGCAGCACCTGAGTGCTAAAGGACCAGGAACACAAAAGTCTGGGAATTTAGCCTGAATCGGGAAGCTATAATCGCAGGAGGAGACCATGAATATTTTAAGTTGTGATAGGAAAAGGGAAGGAATCAGTCCCTGATGTGGGTCTCCAAGCACACATAAGAAGAAATTGGTCTAGCCAGAAACACAGGCAAAGGGAGTCACAGAAACATCACGATGATTTTCTAAATGGGGAACTAATGCTTTGTCTCCACTGGACAGTGGAGGACAGGGTTGATCCCTGAGCCAGCTCCTGTCTGCCATGTCCACACAGAGCAGGGAAGTATGCACAGATACCGCCACAGCTGCATGAGCATAGAGAAGCATTTCTGCCACTAAGTCGTTCGTCTCTAGCAGACTAATTAATGCATTAATTGAAGTTAGTCATAGAACTTAAACAGACTCTGACAGTTTAAGGGCTTCTACACTACACTTCTTCAACCATTGAAGAGATAGTTCTATAAATACAGGGAAACCCAAAAGGAAATCCAAGTCAATGTAGTACAGAGCTGTGAAAGGAAGCCACGCCATTGACACGACTCCACTGCCAGAAATACGTGTCCATGTCTACTTTCCCCAGAGCTGGCCTGGTTTGTATTCTGTCCAGATCTGGTAACAGTAAGAGGATGGGAATCACCTTTCTTTTGCAATCCCAAACTTTTATTTTCTCACTTACATCTAAGCTTTTTTTTAATGTATAATAAACTTTCTGGCACTAATAATTTCTCATTTTCACATGCTACGTATTTCAGCATTATAAGCAAATACATAATGTAGCTAGCAACTCCACCTAATAGAGTGGATGGATGACAGCTACATATCTTTATACTTCTGTGTGTAAACCCCAAAATGTCAATTTTTCTCTCTCCCTAACTTAGGCATTACGTGCCTGTCAGAACTCTTGACATGGGCTGTGAAAATCCGATTTCAGAATGAGTTCTTAGTAAAAATGTTTTTAGCACAGTGTTTTAAAGAGTATTGTTCCCATAAATTTTACTTAGGAAAAAAAAAAAAAAAACACACAGTTTTGGAAAATTATTTTGATGAGTTCTGAAATATGATTACAGTAAATGAATGAAAGGAAAGTCTACATAAAACCTATAGCTACACGCAATCAGGTTATGAATATATCACATCTAAGGAAATTCAAGGGACAGGAAACCCGGAAGAATCCAGGGTGCTGTATCAAGTGATGCTGGTTTACCAGTCTTTACCCAGGTGCTCACGAAAACCTCTGTGAAACCAGGGCAACTCTATTCACCGACTGAAGTTGTCTGTGAAATGCAATGGGGACAGAAATATTTCCTTGAACAGTAATTTCAGCTTCAGATATTTATGAGATTAATACCTCTTGCTGATCAAGAAGTCCAGTTTGCCCAATAGCCAGTGATTCTCAGTAAAGGTATTGATTTCTCCTAATGTATAGAACTATAAAATAATTTCAGTTGCACTGACTTGTGGACATCTCTGGACCAGTCCTCTATTGAAAGCATAGTGAAGATCGTATACGAGACCACTCAGGGCCTCATCAGCTCAGTTTTGAAAATGTCTAAGGAAAGTGGCATTGGACTATGTACTTTGTAGAGCCTTTTCCCCTTATATCAAACAGAAATTTCTCCTGTGACTGCTTGTGTCCATTACCTCCAACATTTTCATAATACATCACCGAGAAGTCTGGCTCCATTCTTTCTATAACCACCTACCTTGAGTACTGTGTTCAGTTTTGGGCCCCTCACTACAAGAAAGACATTTTGGTGCTGGAGCGTGTCCAGAAAAGGTCAATGAAGGGTCTAGAGCACAAGTCTTATGAGGAGCAGCTGAGGGAACTGGGGTTGTTCAGCCTGGAGAAGAGGAGGCTGAGGGGAGACCTTATTGCTCTCTACAACTACCTGAAAGGAGGTTGTAGCGAGGTGGTTGTCAATTTCTTCTCCCAAGTAAAAGGCAATAGGACAAGAGGCCTCAAGTTGTGTCAGAGGAGGTTTAGATTGGATATTAGGAAACATTTCTTCACCAAAAGGGTTGTGAAGCACTGGAACAGGCTGCCCAGGGAAGTGGTAGAGTCACCATCCCTGGAGGTATTTAAAACACATTTAGATGGGCTGTTTAGTGACATGGGTTAGTGGTGGGCTTCATAGCAATAGGTTAACAGTTGAACTCAATGATCTTAATGGTCTCTTCCAACCTAAATGGTTCTATTAGACAACTGAAGACAGCAATTAGATCTGCCCACCATCTCCTTGTCCCCAGAAAGACTAAACCCATCTGTCTAAGCTCCCTTTGTGCATCCTATCCCCTGACCATCTTGGTTAATTGCTTCTGGAGCCATTATGAATTTCTGGTATTTCTTTTTTATTGTGGGGCCTGAAACCATACCTATGTGGCCTCACAAGTGGTGAATAAAAGTGACTAATCACTCCCCTGGATCTACTTCTTATTTTTGTGCTAATGCTGCCCCAGATGTTATTTCCCACCACCACCACAAGAGCACACAGGTGAGTCCCATTCAGCTCTTTACCCACATTGCTTAGCAGCTTGGGAGTCCTTTGACTGATCCAAAGCAGCACAGGGAAAAGATCTAACTCAATCAGATAACCATCGGCCTAAGCTTGCCATTAAGACCTTTCTCCTGTCAATCCTAAAAATCCTTACTCCCTTGCTAAAAGGCTACTTTAACCCAAGCTCAATCACCCTCTGGAGAAGGAGCTCGTTTGGTCCTTGGTATGGACCAAATTTCCTAATAGTATATTATAAATATGTCCAAGGGGATGGCTGAACATAAAGCTAAAACACTGGTGGGCTTGCTTTCAGTCTGGTGTTTTAACTGCTCAGTCCAGTGCCCCTTCATTTACCAGTTAAGAGCAAATCCATCTACATTCTCCTCCTCCAAGCACAGCATAGCTCAGCTCATTCTCCGAGTCCAAGCAGAACAGATGTTTCCAAGCGAATGTGATTGAACAGAAACCATTGCATGTCAGTAGCATGAATTCCCTGAACTTTAGCCTCAAAGGAAGGTGAGGAAAAGTGTGTGTCAAAATGAGAATGATCCTGGACATATACTGCATAATGTAGCACCTTTTTTTCTCTTTTTTTTTCTTTTTTTTTTTTTTTTTTTTTTCCTTCAGCATTTACAGGAACATGAGAGTGAATTGATGTGTTTGTTCAAATGGCACAGAATCTAAAAGCAATTTGTGGTGACAAGGTCACAGGGGGCAAGTGGAGACTTTTTATAACTCTGCAGATAGGGGGTGAGCATATCTATATATTGTATATACACAGTGAGAAATACGAAATATTTTACTGTTAATGATACAGTCACAGAAAAAAAAAAATAGATTCAGCTCTACAGAGGGTAATGTGTGAAACGATACTGATTTTTCTAGGCAACCTAACTATTTCAGGGCTTGTTAAATGAGGGCAAGAGCAGCAGAGGAAGAACACAGAATTTATAAGAGCAGAACAAGAAGATGACAGATGAGAAAAGACTCATGCCTGATCAAATCATAGATTCTAAATCAAACAGAAGAAAAATAGCAGAAGGACTAGTTTCAAACACTTTAATGATTTTTAATACTTATTAAAAGATGCCAGATTTGTTTTAAATGTTAATAATAACAATTTGCATGCACAGTTATTCACTGTTAAAATTAAGTAGCTCAAAGTCCATTAAGATCTACAGATTGATTCATAATTAATTCTTACGGGTTTTGGTCAGACAACTGTTTAGTTAAAAATACATTGCACCAACAGAATACACTGCTGCAGCTGTCCTAGGACAGAGGCGAAATATGGAGGAATGACACTGAAATGGTATCTTAACTTCTGAAAAGTCCCTCTCATGCCCTACACACAGCAGAAACCAGACTTTACATAGTGTTTTCTTTAGCAATGCACCCCACAGATTCCAGACCAAAAATGGTACTGCTCTACTTCAGGAAGACAAAGATCTTAGTGAACCCAATAGCTTTTGGACATACTGTTCCAATACATATGGCTATCACAACCCTGGATTTTCCAATATTCCCCATTTCTCAGAGAACAGCTCACCACAGTGACCATTAGGCCAGTTATGGTTAACAATCAAGAAATAAATGGCTGTATTTCCTGGGGGATGCTAATTAGCAGTTGCAGCTTGAGTCTTTGAGATATTTATAAAGGCAATCAGTCATAAATCAGACTCTTTGGAACCACCTTCATTGTATTGTTAATTTATCCTCCATATGTAAATTGTATAGAAGATTGGGCTATACCTCGGTTTTTATTTTAAGTCTGCACACCATGCAGAGTTGTATGCCAGGTTCTGTCTAATTCTTCGATTTAATACCATCATATATTCTTAAATTATTCTCACTGACTGTTATCACCTTTTTCTAGGAATTCTTGCAGGGTCCAAACCCAGCTGAAAAGATATGAAAATACATGCTGAAAACCAACACAATCCAGATCACATCTTGTGATAAGAGATTAAATTCTCATCTCTGGATGGGGAAAGTCCCCACACTGGAAGAAGGTGGCTCAGAGGAAAGAAAATTAAAGACACAGTAAAAAAAAAAAAGGAAAGCCAATTATAGAATCATAGAACGTTTTGGGTTGGAAGAGACCCCTAGAGCCTATCTAGTCCAACCCCCCTGCAGTGAGCAGGGACACCATTACCCAGATCAGGTTGCTCAGAGCCCCATCCAAACTGGTCTTGAATGTTTCCAGGGATGGGGCCTCCACCACCTCTCTGGGCAACCTGTTCCAGATATCACTTTCTGAGAATGAAGATCCTAAACCCCAAGAGAAACTGTTCCTTACATATTCTCTGGAGACTGTCAGGAACAAGCAAATACCAGTCATCTACTACCATCTATTAGGGGCAATAAAGCACAGAGATCCACTTTGGGGTTCAGATGCCCACTGAGTAGTCTCGGAAGGTGTTAATAGTAATGAATAGAGACCAGACATGTTCAGAAAAGTTTGTAAACCATCTGTAGTATGGTGAAGAGAACTTCAGTAGGTGTAAATCAGCGAAGCATGACTGAAACCTCCACCAGCTACAGATTTGGCCCAGTGATTCTGCTTGTGATTCATTAACACGAATTGGCAAGTTTGAAGGCTCTGTTCTGAAGCTGTGTCAGTAGGAACAGGTAGTGATTTTATCTGATGCTCTGCAATTATTGACTAATTTCAGGTGAGAAAAAGCTTTTAGAGTAGATATGAGTGTCATTATACTGCATGTGATTTTACTAATTTCAAGGCACTGCGGCTTCAGCATATTAGAAGTTTATTTTTAAAAGTGCCTCAGAGTATGTGATTCCTCCTCCTCAGAACAGGATGAATTAAATGAAGAACCTGTTGGGGATCCATCATTAGAATCTCTTACAAGGAACAGTCAGTGCAATACGTCATTGATTCCTAATGCTGCAATATTTGCATCCTCAAAATATTCTGATATAGAGTGGAGGAACTTTCTAATATTGTGGAACCTGAATACTTCATTCATTGAAATTAAGAAATAGTGATGTCCATTAAATGAATGTAAAGTTAGACACTTACCATCTATTCTTTTTCTCTGGTCATAGCGTAACAGATAACAAGAGAAGGTAAATTACTAACAGGTAAATTCACTAAAAATAGATCATCCCTTCTGGCGAACAGAAAGGTTAAGATTTTGCTAGCTTCTGTCTGTTAAGGTCCTCACCTGGTTAGGAACTGAGTCAACTCAACTGTCTTTGGAAAACCCTGAAAACAGCCAGAAAACATTCCTCAGAACTGGGTCCTGATGTAAAGCAAAGCTATACTCATATTAGGTGCAGCAGCCCTGCTGACACTTCACAGTTATTACTCAGCATAGATATCCTCTCTTCAGCAAATTTGCCATCGCTTTGGGAAAATCATAGAATGGTTTGGATTAGAAAGAACCTTCAAAGATCGTCTAGAATAACTCCCCTGCCATAGACAGGGACATCTTTCACTGGATCAGGTTGCTCAAAGCCCTGTCCAACTTGACCTTGACCTCCTCCAATGAGGCATCTACAACTTCTCTAGGCAACCTGTTCCAGTGACTTACTACTCGCATCATAAAAAAAAATTATTCTTTATCTCTAAGTTGTCAATTCTTGGTGAAGTAAGGAGCAGGGGGTCAACAAAAGCACTACCGTGGCTCTTCCGGAGGGAAGACTTTGTCCTGTTCAGGACACTGGTTGAGAGAGTCCCTTGGAAGGCAGTCCTGAAGGGCATTGGGGTCCAGGGAGGCTGGACATTCTTCACGACGCAAGTCTTAAAGGCACAGGAGCAGGATGTCCCCAGGTGCTGTAAGACGAACCAGCAGGCAAGATGGCCAGCCTGGCTGAACAGGGAGCTTTTGCTGCAACTCAGGACAAAAAGGAGAGTTTATCACTTTGGGAAGAAGGGTCAGGAAACTAGTGAAGAGTACAGGGACCTCATTAGGTCATGCTGAGAGAAAATTAGAAAGGCAAAAGCTTAGCTAGAACTCAATCTGGCCACTGCTGTAAGAGATAACAAAAAATGCTTTTATAAATAGATTAACACAAAAAGAAAGCCAAGGAGAATCTTTTATTTGATGGGTGTGTGTGTGGGGGTGTGTGTGTGTGTGAAGAACATGGCCACCAAGGATGAGGAAAAGGCTCAGGTACTTAATGCCTTCTTTGCCTCAGTCTTTAATAGTTGGACCAGTTATTCCCAGGGTATTCAGCCCCCTGAGCTGTAAAAGAGTGATGGAGAGCAGAATAAACCCCCATAATCAAGGAGGAGTAGTTAATAGCCTGCTATGCCACCTGGACACTCACAAGTCTATGGGGCCGGATGGGATCCATCCGAGAGTACTGAGGGAGCTGGCAGAGCTGTTTGCCAAGCCACTCTCCATCATTTATGAGCAGTCCTGGTTAACATCCTCCAGATGGCTAGAGGCTTGCCAGCTACCATCTACAAAAAGAGCCAGCAGGAGGATCCAGGGAAATACAGGCCTGTTAGCCTGAACTTGATGCCAGGGAAGATTATGGAGCGGTTTTTTTGTGCGCTCACCAGGCATGTGCAGGACAACCATGGGATCAGGCCCAGACAATATAGGTTCATGAAAGGCAGATCCTACTTGACCAACCTGATCTCCTTCTACAACAAGGTGACCCACCTAGTGGATGAGAGAAAGGCTGTGGATGTTATTTACCTGGACTTCAGTAAAACCTTTGATACTGTTCCCCACAGCATTGTCATGAATAAATGGACAGGTGTACACTCTCCAGGATGAAACACTGGCAGGATGGCCGAACCCAGAGGGCTTTGGTAACTGGACTTAAGTCTAGTTGAGCCAGCAGTGTGCCCAGCTGGCCACGAAGGGCTTGTATCAGCAATAGTGTGTCCAGCAGGAGTAGGTAAGTGATTGTCCCGCTGTACTTGGCACTGGTGAAGCCGCACCTCGAGTGCTGTCTTCAGTTTTGGGCCCCTCACTACAAGAAAGACATTGAGGTGCTGGAGTGTGTCCAGAGATGGGCAATGAAACTGGTGAAGGGTCTGGAGAACAAGTGCTGTGAGGAGTGGTTGAGGGAACTGGAGTTGTTTAGTCTGGAGAAAAGGAGGTTGAGGGGAGACCATATCCCTCTCTAAAACTACATGAAGCGAGGTTGTAGTGAGGTGAGTACTTGTCTCTTCTCCCAAGTAACTAGTAATAGGACAAAAGGAAATGGGCTCAAGTTGCAACAGGGGAAGTTCTGATTAGATATCAGGAAAAATGTCTTTACTGAAAGGATCGTCAGGCTCTGGAAGAGGCTGCCCAGGGAAGTGGTAGAGTCACCATCCCTGGAGGTGTTCATAAAAGGTATAGATGTGGCACTTTGGGACATGGTTTAGTAGGCATGATGGTGTTGTTGGGTTGATGGTTGGACTTGATGATCTTAGAAGTCTTTTCCAATCTTAATGATTTTACAATTCTATGATTTTAAAAGGGGAATGAATAGCTTTTGATAGAATGGGTCTTTGGAGGTCAGGATGAACCATGATTTAGCTGCTGCCTGAAATTCCTGTTCTAGAGAGAGCTGTAGGCCCAAAAATAGTTCAGAAATTTTTCCTTAGTGCAAATTATAGCACTGTTTTCTTACAAGATATGATTATTTTTCCCATCCTGGTAGGTATGGTCCAGTCTATGAAGTTGGTACTTGGAGGGGAAAATCAATTTAAACATTCTTGAAGTGGATGGCAGCTGCAATTCATGGGCACTTTTCTAGTGTTTGGAGTATTTGGAATAGTAAAGTTATAAAGGTCTCATTGTGCATGAGAAAATCCATGAGCATATATACTATAGCTTTTTGAGTCTGTCTACAACATCACTCTGAACTAATATGTGGCTGATTGTTTTGTCTGAATGTACAATTATATACATGTCAGGTTTTTGAAACATTCATTTATCATCCAAGTAATACAAGACATTTTTACCTGCCAGGAATATGTACTCAAGAACATTTGGTTCTGTCACTTTTAGGTTGTCCAGCACACATGTGAAAAAGGAAAAGCAGTTTCTATAATATTTCTTAAGACATATTTCTCTCTAAAGACAGCAGATGGTCACTGCCCTCTGGTGCTGATACTGCTTTTGTCTAAGTTTTTAAGCTGTGCTCTCACACACACATTAAAAAGATGAAAATACAGATGAGTTACACAAAGATCAGAGGTGTCCATGGAACAAATCATCTTGGGTGCCATTACACACAATTTACAGGACAACCAGATCATCAGGCCCAGTCAACATAGATTCATGAAGGGCAGGTCCTGCTTAACGAACCTGATCTCCTTCTATTACAAGGTGACCTGCCTAGTGAATGAGGGAAAGGCTGTGGATGTTATTTACCTGGCCTTTAGTAAAGCCTTTGATACTGTTCTCCACAGCATTCTTGTGGAAAAAATGGTTGCCCATGGCTTGGATGGGTGTACACTCTCCTGGATCAAACATTGTTGGATGGTCAGGCCCAGAGAGTGGTGGTGAACGGAGTCAAATCCAGTTGGTGGCCACTCACAAGTGGAGTTCCCCAGGGCTCAGTGTTGGGGCCACTCCCCACTGTTTAATATCTTTATTGATGATCTGGATGAGAGGATTGAATGCACCCTCTGTAAATTTGCAGATGACGCCAAGTTAGGTGGGAGTGTTGATCTTCTTGAAGGTAGGAGGGCTCTTCAGAGGGACTAGGACAGGCTGGATTAATGGGCTGAGGCCAAATGCATGAGCTTTAACAAAGCCAAGTGCCAAGTCCTGCGCTTGGGTCACAAAAACCTCTGGCAATGCTATAGGCTTGGGGAGGAG